>JAPMOR010079994.1:578401-617277 GCA_026543865.1 Argiope aurantia | reverse complement strand
TATATATATATCATAGCTCTGTAATGTAATAATCAAGAAATTTGCTGCCGGAGAGAATATATTCTGAGAAAATGAGAATATATTCCTAAAGCTAAATATCTGACTTTAGGAATTTAATCTTTTAAATCAAATGATTTTAAGTCATTTCTCTCGCCTTATATCTCAGAAATAAATATTATATTTTATACAAATTTAAAATTTGAATTGTTATCAGATCCGATTTAAGACAAACACCAAGAATATTCTGATCGAATTTCATAAAAACTATTCGTATGTCAATATCATAGAGCAAAAATGAAAAATATGTCTAAAGTATTATATTCCTTAAGACAACAACTGTGAGAAAAGGAACACTGCCGTCTTGAGAAACGGAATATATGAGAAATATTATCAATTGTTTTCATATAACTTAGACGAAAGTAGGTTTCCTTTTTATTACTATTAAGAACTTAGAGGAATTTATTGTCCTTTTCAAGTTCAAACAATTTTCTGCTTACTTCGAAAATAAGCAAACATTCTTAAATCACAATAGAAACTAGTGTTTGTATGATTTAACATTTCAAAAAAATTCAATTCAAAGAAGAAGAAATAATTCAAACTTTATCAACTATAAGACAATTCTGAAAAAAATCTGCTTTCAATCCTTTGGATTAGTACAGCTTTTTTTTTTCTGCAACCAAATTGCTATGGAATTTGATTTATTTCCGAGAAGTTATTTTTTGGATCGTAAGTTGTCTTCGATTCATTTTTCACACAAATGTGTGTGTGTGTTTCAAGCGTCGGAAAAATTGCTTATGTGAAAAAAAAAGAAAGATATTTTTATTCGTTTTTTGCAAAGTAAAACTATAGTAATAGTGAATAGTATAGTGTAGTAAATCACCTATTTCCAGCTTCTCACATGTCTTAAAAAGTAGTAAATCAGCTATTTTTATTATATCTTTAAATAAGGGTATTTCTCGGTTTGAAGTAATTGTTCGCATAATTTATTTTGAACTCGTTGAGAAAGTTATTAATTTAATGCTATTTATTTATTTTTGTTAGAGCTATTAATTTAACTAATTAATTAATTTTTGAGAGAGTCATTAATTTAACTCTGTTTATTTATTTCTGAGAGAATTATTAATTTCACTCACTCTTTTTAGGATTTGGCTTTAGTTGTATATCACAGCTACATGTCAAATATTCTAAAAATGGTCCATGATCTGGAATCAGCAAAATTTTTATCTAAAAAGTTTAATTCAATACCTTTCGATTTCTAAGAAGTCTATTATAGACTTCTTAGAAATCTATCGATCCTGAAGCCATCTGCCTTGTTGATCGTTCCTGAAGACATCTGCTCGCTGTACCAAAACAGTGTTGCAAATTTCTTTCGCGGATGTTTCACAGAAGTTGATACTAGAGAGAAAAAAAAATAATGCAAAGACTTTATTTTAAAGTCTATAATAAAAATATTTAATGCTAACTTGGTTGTCTGCTCTTCTCAAAAAATATAACTGCTAACAATGCTGAAAAAGTTCCTGCAGTTTCAAAATTTAAGAAAAACCATTCTATTCATGATTAATAACGTCGTAGGTATATTGATATTTTTCTTGATTATTTTTATCAAACCATTCTAGTTAGGATTTTTACTTTCTAGCATGCGAAATATACAGAAAATATTGTAATCATCAGCAAATTCGAAGTTGACGAATTCCCATGTTTCAGAATTCCCCGAGTTCGAAAAATTCATTGTTGGAAAATGTCTGTCTCTCCGTCTATCTGTAACAAAGATATCTCATAAACACTTTGAGGAAGACAGACGATATTCAGTATATAATCTTTACACTAAATTTGTAGATTTCTGTTAAATTTTGAGCAAAATACATTCAGAGGAAGTCTGTCTGTCCGGCTGCTCGAATTTAAGTTAATACAATAACTACAAAATAAAGAGAGTTAGTACATAAAATTCGGTACACAGATTTAACATCTATAGTGTAATGCCAATCAAATTTTGAGCCAGATCTAACAAAGGGGTTGAATGTCTGTCTGTCTGTACTGTCAGAAACATGTAAACATGATAATTCCAAGACACAATATATCAAATTTGGCACATGATTTCATGTGATTAAAATATAAATTCACTATTATAAAAGATTATGTGAGAAGGTTTTGGGGAGAAAAGGTTTTACACATGGTTTTTATGAGAGCTATTTTCGCAGAGATAATACCGGAACATGCTAATGCCCATCACATCGCCATTGCGCTTTACCATAAAACAACATGCATTTCGAGACCCCAACAATTTGTTGTTAATTGCGATTTCAACAAATTTCACGCGCAGTTTTCTTTATTCGGATTAAAAATTAGTTAATTTTTGCTTCATTGTTAAAAAAATTCAAAAATTTTCTTCTTTAAAAATTTTCAAGTTCAATTTTGTTGCTTTTGCTAATCGATTAGGGAAAAACACAACTAAAACACAAGTTCACCAGCATAAGTGAGTATGCCAGAAAGTTTTCGGGAGACCTCTCCCGAGGATTTTTATGAAAGCTATTTTCGCAGAGATGATCTCGAAATATGCTTTTGCTCGTCACATCGCTCTTACTTTTCACCATAACATTCTCCGCATTTCAAGGTCCCAACAATTTCTTGTTTATTGCGATTTCAACAAATTTCATGCGCAGTTTTCTTTATTCGGATTAAACAGTAATTAATTTTTGCTTCACTGTTAAATGCTACTTCAAAAAAAATTTCAATTATGTTGTTTTTACTAACATAAAATCCAGCAAAAACTAGAAGCAGTATTTTTATTTTCATGAAGTGTATGTGTGTGTGTCGATCGCTCCTGAAGCCATCTGCTCGCTGCACCTAAACAGTGTTGCAAATTTCCTTCGCGGATGTTTCACAGAAGTTGATACTAGCAAGAAAAAAAATAATAAAAAAAAAATCTTTAATGTCAGCAGCATTTCCCTCTGGCAACGGAGCATAACATCAGCTGTCCTCTCGCTCGGATTCATATAACCAATAAGGCTCTCCCGTGCAACCTATTCACTAGTGTCCAGATGGCAGATGAAAACAGATCCCCATGAATTTTAGGGTTAATTTCTTTTTTGCTCTCCCCCTCTCTTTAATCGCAACGCGCGTGCCCGACCTTGTTCTATCGAAGAATATCGTTCTGCGAGGAAGCCAGGAGGGGCTTTTTTTTTTCTTTCTCTCTGTGCCTTGCTCTTTGGATCCCCCAAGCCCGTAGAAGGGCACGTGCTATTATTGTTTGAGTCCCTAACGGTCTAGGGACTAGAGAGGAGAGGGATTACCATTGACTACAGGGTTGCCTTTTTATTCTGACCGTTGGGGTACAATATGATTGATTATATTATTCTCATCAACCAGCTGCTCGGCGAATATCGCCAATTCGTAGCCGGACAGCAATGAAATTGTCGACGTTAAAGGATATCCGTGTACCAAACATGTCCACCTATATTATAAAACCTGCCTCTGCACAACGCAGCCCTTTTCGGCTTGACTATTTGATGGATACACACTTTTAATATTTATTAAGTCGACAGTAGACTCTGAAATAAGCAAAATTGGACGAAAACATGAAATTTTATTTTTATCGTTTCATCACCAAAACATATGTTTATATTCAACTAAAATAGATTATGAAATGCATTGTTCAATAAAATAAATATCTAAAGGGCTTAGAGGAAAAGTGACATTTTAATGAATTTTTTCAAAATGATATCATAATTTGATTTAAATATTTTTGAAATGTTCCTGGTATCTTAATTTTTGAAGAAATTAAATAGAATTGATAATTAAGATTTCGGTTAAACATTAAAAGAAAATAGGGTACGCTTTTTATATTCCGAGGTTTTTTTAGATAGTTAAAAGTAAATTTTAGTTCAGAAAAACATAAAATTTCTATGAAAATGCAGCAAGTGTGCATAAAAATATTTCTAAAAAATTAGCATTTAATTGGAATTACAAAATTATACATAGTGCTATTACAAATAAATTTATATTGTGTAATAAGGAAAAAATAATATAAATAATTAAAAATTAAGTCGCCTGGGATATTTTGAATTTTTTGAAAGTCATGTATCTTTTAATTTTTTTAGGAATAATATAATTCGTTTTAAAGAGTTTTATACAGATATTTCACGTATTTCTATTTTAATACATATGCATAAAAATTTTATAACCCTAAATAATTTGCAAAAGTGCTTAATAAAGTCCACCGTCCCTTAAACGTTATAAAAAGCTGATTTTTTTCCCCGTAGAGATAAACAATAATCAAGTTAATGTGCAGATTCAGTTATTAATAAATGATGTTGTTATTAAAAAAATCGAATGTAATTTTCTTGCGATTTCATTTTAAAATTAAAAGAGACGTTTGGTATTATGAATAAGACAAGGATTTATTAATTGTTAAATTATAAATCGTAATTAAATAGTTGATTATATTGCTCAGCTTTCGAAGATATTAAAAAAAAATGGTTTCGGAAAATTTAGAACATTCTTGAATTCTCAGCTATGAAAGAGAAATTAGAAAAAAAATTGTTATTATTAATGAATTATAACATATGATTACTGACTGGATTAAGTACTGGTATATAATAAAATAAATATGAAAAAGACATTTTTGAAAAATATATTTGGTAATTTAATTTTCATTCTTCCTATTAAATGTTTAAAGAATTAGATTTTTGCAACTATCTACTAGCATACGCTTCTAAAATTGATTTAGCATACTTTTGCCCATTTTTAAGAACCAAGGAATTTTTTAAGAACCAAGGTTTTTTCAGTTAATTTTATTAAAAGCCCTCTAGACTATTTATTAAAAGAAATAAATTACTTTTTTGATGTATGTAGGTGAGAATTCAGTTGTTTTTCAAGCATAAAATTAATGCATATTGCGAATAACATTTCAAACGATCAATGAAAGATGTTTTTCCTGCCGAACGAATTCCATGTCTTGTGATATAATTAGCGATATAATAATTTAATTTACATGCTAATTAAATAATTAGCAGATGTAAATATATAATTTTTGTGTTGCTAAAAATTTATGAAAATGTCATACACCAAGTTTGTATTATAATTCGCTTTTTCGCAGTCAACCAAAGTGAGATCGATTGAACTTTTTCAAATGTCAAGCTGTCTTAAAGCTTTAAAAAATATATAGTATTCTTGTCCCACTTTTTTCACACCCTGAAGTTAAAAGTCGAGTTTTCTATTACAAAACACATCGATCTAGAAAATTTGATCGATCATCTTCTCGAAAATCTGAAATCATAAATTTGCATTTCCAAAATCATGGCTGAAATTTCTTATCTCATCCGTTTAATAAATATTAATTATAGGAGATACTTTGTTATCCTACTCATTATAATAGGAAATTGTGAATGAAATGTAAAGTAAAAAGTGGAACTTAAGAAATGATTTTTCTACTTATTTTCCTTATCTTTAAAATTTTTTTTCTTTTTATATTATAAATTAGATTTACTGTCAAATAATTAAAATTGTCTGGAAAATTTTATTCAGTGACTTATTTTTGACATATAATATCTAAACATTAAGTAAGCAAGCGTTACAGATAATGCAAGATTAGATTAAATGACTTTTCAATTAATGTATGAGAAATTTCTTTCCTGGTTAAATATAATACTGTGGGAAGTTTTTCAGTTCGAATTCGTCGGTAAGTCAAATTTTTTCTTAGATTCCTATGGATTCCCTATTAATTTAATGTTAAAACATTGTTTACAATTCGAATTTATGGATTGTTTATATGGATCGTTTTCGTTAGTTAAATGCGTCGATTCTTTGCAACCTCAGTGATAGCAAGTACTTATAGAATAAATATTATTTAAAGATAATATTTACTCTTTAACTGCATAATTTTTAAAGATTCTTTATTTATTCGGAGTAAATAAAGCGTAAACTCACACAATGCGTTCAATCAAAAAAGCAACAAACATGATTCTGAAATTTTTTAAAACTTTATAGACATTGCTGGTTTGTAGTGCAATTATTGTATTTAGACTGTTGTATACATTTTGTTTATAAAATTTATTAAATTAATCATTGAAATTATTATTTTTAAAATCATTAAAAAATTTTAAATTATAGTTATCATTTTATGTTTTAAAATTACTCATTGCTTATATATTATGTATAATTTAATAAGACTAAATTACAAATAAATGTTATTATATTAGTTGTTAAATTACAAATAAATCTTACAACCATATTAATATAAGATTTGCCGTTTCCTCTTGCTATAAAAATTTTATCCAACTTTTTTTATTCAATTTTTTTTGGATAATTCTAATTTATATTATATACTTCCAACCTTGAATTATCTAAGTTCCATATATAATCATGTGTAGAAGATTATGAGCCAATAGCAAAATATTACAAATAAATATGACAAGCATTTTTAATATAAGATTTGCCATTTCCTTTTACTATACTCAACTTTTGATTCAACCTTTCTTGAATAAATTTAGTTTTTTTTCTTTCTATTCCATCAACTTCGAATTATTCAAGATGCACTATATAACCGTGTGTAAAAAATGAACCAATAGAAATATTTAATATCACTTCATTATGCGTCTCTACGACTAACAGATCAAATTACCTCTTAAAAAAGGTACTAAAACATGCTTATTATATAACATTCATATTCTCACACTGAGAGCGCAGGTCTCTGAACCTGCATTTACTTTTTATGCTTCTGCCACATCTAGTTTCTTTCTTAATGCGTTTTCAGTATCAAGATAAATCGTTGGCGAATAAATAATTCGAAAAGAACCAATCGTAGTGGTGAATGACTTTTGCCAGAATTACTTTCTTTTGTCATTTGTTAGTTTGGTAGGTAAATGTATGAAGAAATAGCGGCAGTGTGTTCTGTTTTGATTGTCAATCCAGACTTCTAATGATCTTTGAATAATTCAACTTTTTGGGGGGACATTCATTGTAATCAGTGTCATTAATTACAAATAAATAAGATTGACAGTCATTAACTTCAGTTACGTTATTTTCTTGCTGAAAATTTCATTCTGCCTGAAAGTTATCTTCGTGAACAAGAGTGGTCATCTTTGGCTTGTTTTCGAAATATTAAAAACCTGGTGGGGGAAAGGTAATATTTATTTTAAAAGCATCTATGAACTAAAAGAATACAAATAGTCTTCCTGAAATGGATCATTCCTGAGTCATCTTCATACATTTAAAAATTGTAAAATGTATGAAGATGACTCAGGAATCGGATATCTTTTCAATTATTTATTCTAAATTTCTGAGGATCCTTGGAAAATTTGATTAATTGTATTCATTTATGATAGTATAATTTTTGTCTGTGCTTACTCTGTTTGTCTGTACATAGTTTAAAATACCGTGACTCAAATATTTGCACGAAGAATCTGACGAAATGTGCTGAAAGGAACGAATTGTTAAAAGAATATTCTACCATCGAATTTATTTCAGTCGAATCTTTTAATGTGTAGCCATTCTAATAAAATTCCTCTAAAGATTTAAAAGTGTATAAATTGACCTGCATACAAGAAAGTTAATTTTGACGAATTGCGCTAACAGTTATTTCAGAAAATTTGTTGTTCTTTAACAGGAACGTTCACACTGTCTGCTTAATAATTATTCGGAAACGTAGTGAGTAGCTATAGATCATTCAAAATTAAAAAAAAATTGGTTAAATGGAAATTTTATCCCTGAATGTTATCAAAAGGTCGTATGTCATATGAATGTCAAAGTGTGGTATATCAAATTTATGTCAAAATGTGGTATGTCAAATTTATGTCAAAATGTGGTATGTCAAATTTATGTCAAAATGTCGTATGCCAAATTTTCCATTTTGTAGATGTAACATAGAACACTTGCAACGCATATGCTTATCTCCACTTGATCTCGAACTATTGTATGTGATATGATATTTAATTGTTGTATGTAAAAAAATAATAATATATGGTTCCAGTAGTTACATCGAAATTTAGCATGTTTTGATTTGTATTATTTTTTACCTATGACATTTTCATATAACAGCAACGATTTAAGTTACACGAATCTGAATATGTCTCGAAATGGTAACGAATTTCAACAGTGCTGCAGATTCAAACTCATGACTATTTTTTTAAAGAAAACTGCTAATGCAACGAACTTGTGTAATCTAGCATCAAAGACAGCTTAAACTAAATGCTGTATTTGAGGACTATGTCCAATTCATGTCACTCCTTACTACAGGGTGTTTGGTTAATAAAACTAAAAAAACTAAAAATATATTTCTAATCCATTTATACACTTTTTGCTGATCGATTTTACAAATTAAAATACAATCTTTCAGGACTTTTTTTAAATAATCTCCAGACTGGGTGATAGAGTGCCAAAAAACGGGCCTCCTCATCCCATGTCCCACATGGGCTGGCTGAAACCCATCTGTGCAGACATCAGGGGGAGGCAGAAAGGCGGAAAGGAACTAGAACAGAAGTGGTAACAAAGGCCACGCGACGTTCTACCCTCCCCATTCCGATTTACCTTTCACTGAAACACCCACCCTGTTTCCTTCCCCGTACCCTCTGGCTCTCAACCTAAAATTCGAAACTTTCATCACTGGGGTTTGGGTCTGGTGATCAGCAAATGGCTTGTTGAGGGTGATGTATTGACTATTATTGTATTTATCGCACTATTAAAACCTTCAAATTGATTTTAAAATGGCGAATACGTTTAACGTTATAGAGGATTAAAAAGGACCCGAAGGTCTTACTCTATTAGCATATTTTCCCCATTTTGATCTGTAATGCTTGAAGATTTCCTTCCTTCTAACAACAGAAAATTTCCATTGAAAATAAAATTTAAAAAGAAAAGTAAAGTGTATATTAAGGAAAAAATGACTATGTGCATTAATGCAATATCTCTTCATCAAGTTAAATAAAGTTTCTGTGCTACATATAATGTCCGTAGCACAGAGATATTATATGAAAAAATCAGTTTCTCTCAAAATGAATAACCTCTGATATGGAAAAAGATTAACTTATTTTATTATCGAACTATTTTAAACCTTCAAACATTTAATATTTATTATAAATTTATTTATATAGTTACGATGATTAACGTCATTTGCCAATCTACAAATTAACATTTCGTTGCTATTCTATATAGGCCAAATATACAAAACATTTAGTCAAAACAAACGAAAGTTTGATATAACAGCTGGTTGAGAGAGACAGCTAGCTGCATCTGACCTTTTATAACAACACAGAATAATAACATATAAAAATGTTTGAGCAGATGCAATTACCTATAAAAATTATCTATTTCCAATTTCTTAATATATTTTGCATCAGCAAAATGTATTGGCAAATTTGACATGTAACATTTTGATATAATACGGAAGATATTTGGTTGTTTTATCCGATTAAATACTCTATTGAATACAGTTAACAGAGTAAACATAATTTACAGGATTAAAACTTTGTACTTTCACTTCGCCCTTACCCACCAACCACCCTACCTGCGGGGGGGGACACCTCGAAATGAAGATGAGTTGCTTCCGGTATGGTGGTTGGGTTTCGCCATCCTGGTGGGTACATAAAAGGTGGGGGGGGGGGAGGATTGGCTCCTCCCATCGATGACGGAACGTACTTCCTTCGGGAAGGGTTGTACCGTGATCGGAGATGGTCCTTAGGACTCAACCACAGTTCTTGCTAATGTTGCTGTTGCGGCGGTACGGTTATTCAGTATTCTTTATCTGTGTGCCTTCGGGCAGGTCGGAGAGTCAGTGATATGACTTACCCACCAACCGACAAAAAAAAAAAAAAAAAAAAAAAAAAACTGAAGTTTATTCTTTTGCTAGTTCTGCGTAAAGTCAACGCGCTGTTTAAATACAAGATACAAAAAAAAAAAGGAATAGTTTTTATTTAGGAAGGAGAAAGATATATTTTGTCAAAAAAATTCATTATTATCTACCATTACTTCAGTATATCATAATGAAGATAAATATGGCATGCGAACTCTTATAATTTTATTTCTTCATGAGCCATTGTATTATATAATTTTAGTTAGAACACTTTTGCAACAAATCTTAACTTTAAACTATTCTATGGTAACTCTATAGGTTATCTCTTACAAATAATTTTGTATAGATAACTTAATATGGCAATAAATGCTCTGAATTTCTAATAGTTTGCAATTCTTTCTTTTAATATTTTTGTCTTGAATGTAATTATATAAATATCTCGGTTGTCAAAGCTGCTGAAATTGATTGAAAATGAAAAATGGATTTTTATGATGTAAGCATACACTCATGTATTCTAAGCATGCCAACCAATAATACAGAAAAGTCTACTTAAAAAAAAAAAAAAGACAATTTAAATAATCAACAGGTTTATACATTTTTAAAAAAAATTAATAACTAACTAGGAAAACTGATGTGTTACTAATTATTAATTTTCGACAAAGAGGTGAATTATTTTAAATCTTGCTTTGAACAAAACTGGGACATTTATTTACTATGGCACATATAAATTCACTAATACTGGTTTAGTGAATTTATATGTGACAGCCGTATGTATTAAATGTGATTCGCTCGACAGTTTTCCCAACTGCCATGTGATTCATATTTACTTCGCATCAGAATTTTTGATCCAGGCTTGTGATTTCACAAAATAGATTTTCACGGTAGATTTCCATTGGATCTAAATGCTTGTTTTTAATATATTTAACTATAAATTTATCAAATTATAGTTTTACACTCTAAAAAATTGAAAAACTAATAAAAAATGACAAATTGACATAAAAGAAAAAAAAAATTGCTAATTAACGTCATACAGAGTTTCATTCATCATGTCTTCTTACCGATGTTTGTTAATTGTAATGTAATTCAACGCTGTTTGTATTCGATTATAGATTTGGACATTTTACAAACATATTTATTACGAAAACAAATTTACTCCACTGTACAAGAAACGCTTAAAACTGATTGTACTCATGTAATAAATTTACTTTCTTCAACCTGGCAGAGCGAATATTATGTGTACTGCTCGATTAGAGAACAGAGAAGAAAGTTTAAAGAGGCTATGTAGGGCACCTAAAATTGGCATATGCCATAACGTTTTTGTCACATGGATTACAAGAAAGAAGTAATGTTTCTTCTAGTTCATTAAAAAATAATTAATTTAATAAACTTACTTGATATTAATTTGCTTAGTATTACTTTACTTGGTAATTAATTTATTTGATATTAAATACTTTCTACATTATAAAGGCAAGTTAGAAAGATGTCACCAAAATGACGAGGATCAACAAATGAAAAATGCAAAATTATTATTTACTGTTGATTTTCTTAATCTTTCGTTGGTGACATAGTTTAGCCAAAAATGCCACTTGTTGCACAGCACAAAATTTATAACAGCCAGTCATCAAATGAAAGCCTCAAAAGAATCTATAAAATAATGCTTTTATACTACTTCATTCAACTTCAGCTGAACTGGTGCATTAACTTTATTTTCATGAAATTAAATGTTCATTATTTCTGTACACAAGATATAAACTATAAAATAAAAAAGAAACGTTGCTGGAAATCTTCAAAAGCATATTTGCATAATTTATACAACATACGCATATTAGCATGGGTAAAAATATTAGTTCATAAAATATATTCTTCCTCTGTTGTAAGGATGGGATGGGTCTATTTGCTTGCGTGTCTATATGCCTAAATATACACAGTCCTGGAAAAGATTCACTATACCGTAATGAAAACTGAAGAATCTACGATGAATGTAACAGAAAACCTTAAGAATAGCAAACAAAACAAAATGAAATATTCCAGAGAGCCTCCGTGCGGGTGAGTTACGAAAAAATACCCTCCCATATCATCGCGTGTATACACATTACTTAAATAGATGAGTTTAAGAAGGAAGTTGGAAAGATTTCAATTTTTCTGAAATTAAAGAGGAAAAAATTCCCATCCTTAGAGTAATTGATTGGTAGAGTTGGAGCTTCAGTTACTTAAAATGGCAGGTATAATAAAGAAATGGAGCGATTTTTTTTTTTTTTTTTTTTTTTTTGTACACTGGTTGTAAATTTTGAAAAACGCTGCTCCTTTTCTTTGTTAAAACTAGAAGATTTACTGAATCAAAGATTTTCATGGACTTTGCCAGCTGAAGTTCGCTCAAATTGATATAAATAATATTTCTTTCGGTATTGATATATTAATACCAAGACAGAATGAGCTTTTATTCGCAATAAAAAAATATTTTAGATTTAAATTCTTACTGCCAAATAAAACATAAGCCATTTTTTTTAGATAGATTATTCTTCATGGATGGATTATAAGGCAAAAAACAGATAGAAAAAGGCACAATTTATGAGTAAAACTCTTCAGTATTAGCCAAGATAAGGCATTTAAATGCTGAAAACATTGCAAAAATTGAAACAGGAGAGAAACCAGCTTATAAAGGAATCAATTTACGTCATATTCACATGACAAAGTAAAAGGCCATGCCATTTAATATTTTACAGCACTTTCTCCTATGCTGACCTGTAACATCACTTTTTTTCTCTCCACAAAATATGTAGACTTTAAAAGATTTACTGAATCAAAGATTTTCAGGAACTTTTCCAGCTGAAATTCGCTCAAATTGATATAAATAATATTTCTTTCGATATTGATATATTAATACAAAGAGACAATAGGCTTCTATTCGCAATAAAAAATATTTTAGATTTAAATTCTTACTCCCAAATAAAATATAAGAAATTTTTAGAGAAATTATTCTTTATAGGTGGATTATAAGGCAGAAAACAGATCGGAAAAGGCACAACCTACGATCAAAAGTTTTCCCTCTTAGCCATGATAAGGCATTAAATTGCTGAAAATGTTACAAAAATTGAAATACTGGAGAAAGCAGCATATAAAGGGATCCATTTACGTCATATTCACATGACAAAGTAAAAGCGCATGTCATTTAATATTTTACAGCACTTTCTCCTATGCTGCCCTGTAACATCAAGTACCATTCCTTCTAGAAAATGGGTAGGTAATTCCAAAAATATTTTAGCATGGTGCACTTGAAATGATTAAGAATTGACTAGACTAATTTTTTCAAGTGAACTATACTTATAGTTATCGTGACAAAGCTATATACTTTTTTACACCCTCGTACACGCAGAATAGAGAAAGTATAGCAGTTGTCAAAAAATTCGAACGAGATTTTGACGAATCTCCGCGTTTTAAATCTTCCTGATTTCGAAAAACACATTTTTGGAAAATTATCCATCATTTTATCTGTGATAAAGATAACTCAAAAACGATTTGAGCTGGACGGTTGAAATTTGGTATACGGTCTTTACACCAAATTTGCAGATTTCTATCAAATTTTGAGTAAAATCTATTCTAGGGAAGTCTGTCTGTCCGACTGTTTGAATATAAGTTAACGCACTAACTACAAAATGAGGAAAACTAGATAGGTGAAATTCGGTGCGCAGATTTAAACTTTATAGTGTAGGCAACTGTCAAATTTTGAGTCAAATTCAGCTAGGTGTTGGCTGTCTGTCGGTCTGGACTTTCGGACTTCGATAATTCAAAAATTCATTGATGTAAATATATCAAATTTGGCACCTTAATTTGGGACTACAAGTACACTTTTGTGTCAAATTTATGTTTCAATCGATCGAGAAAAACATGTCTAAAACACAAATTCGATTTTTGGTATGAACGCATACCAATCTGGGAATAAATCGTCAAATAACTCTCCAAGGATAACACGATAAATGCAGTAAAAATGCCAAGTGCATGCCAATAAATATTTCGTAACTATTGTACGCCAATGCAATATAAGGCGTTATCTGGCATGATAAGTTCATCAAAGATAACGCGAGAACGTTTGGGGGAGACCAATCACACTGGCTGTTTTATCAAGACTGAATATGTTTTATAAAATGCTAAACTGGTTAAAAAATTTACACCAAAATCGTGACAAAATTGGCTACTTCTAATCAAGTAGTACAAATAGATTCTTAAATTATAACTACACAAATTAAAATTATTCTTAAATATCTACAGCACTTTCCCCGTTTATTTCACGAAGACCAATCATTTTGAATGGCAAATTGCCCTGGCAGAAAATTGATTAAAAATTGTTGAACGAAGGCATCCTCAAAAAGTAACATCTTGAATAAGCCAATCAACGTATTATTGAATAAAAATTACTAGAAATGTATACATTTTGTCTTTGAACTTTTTCAAGATTTGCTTATCTATTTATTTAAAAATGTCTCCCTCAGAAAAATCCAATTACAATACCCCATTACACAAATAAAGTAAAAAAATACAAAATAACACACAAATAATTTTTAAAAAATAAAATACCCACAAATAACATAAAAAAAACACAAAATACTCACAAATAAAATAAAAAATACACCAAATACACACTAACAATATAAAAAAACATTAAATATACACAAATAAAATTAAAAAGCAGAAATAACATAAAAAAACACAGCATGCATTCAAATAAAATTTAAAAAACACAAAATACAAACAAATAACATAAAAAAACACAGTATGCATTCAAATGACATTTTAAAAACACAAAATACAAATAACATAAAAAACACAAAATTTACAAAATAAAGAACAATGATTCACAAAAAAAAAGGTAAAAAGAAAAAAAAGAGAAATACGCTGATTATAAAATAATATAATCATCAAATAAAATAGCACACAACTCATTCATAAGTTTAAAAGTTAAAAGAAATTTCAAACTTAAAAATATTAAAACATATTTAAAACATCAGGAAATTCAGTATACTAAAAGATGTTTTTATATATCTTTTGTTAAAATTATTACGAAGAACATTTGTATAAAGAAGAGAATATTCAATGCAAATAACTTTAATAAAAAACATTCTGAAATTATTTTCTGTCTCTCAACATTCTAGCAGGAACAGCAAAGCAAGCATGAATGAGAATTTCAGGCCAAGGCATATCGTTATTATTATTTTCCTGAGTAAAATACTTTTCACTGAAAGAAAAAAAGAATCATTTTCATTGATTAATTGATCTAATTTAACTCTTAAAACATTTCATAATTTAGTTTTGGCTTCTTAAAAGAAATTTATCCGAAAGATGTCTTAAAAATCCATTCATTCACAATTCCATCTTCAGGTACCTCGTTTAAGAAAGATTAAATCTGAAGTCTTTCCCCATTTTCTTGGGGAACAAGAGAGTAATAATTTGAAGAGAACGGAGGGGGGGGGGGCGGTGGCTTAGATGCTCTTCCTCCTCCTGGTGCTTAGAATCTTAAAGCCCCTCAACCACTTCTTTTTCAATCCTGAAATCACTTCCTGAATAGAGTAAAAAGCCCCGGATTTGCGGCTCACGTCAAAATCCTCTTTTCTTTTATCTCTCCACGTTCCGCTGCTGATAATCTGTTCTTACTCATGTTAAGCTTTATCGGTTTAAAATAACTCGAAACACTTGATCTTACAGTTAGCACTTCCAACAAAAATTGCGACACGTAGGTCGAGGAAAACAACGCGTTTAAGTTTAATGTTACAACCTTTTTCCAAACTCAAACCAACTTTAAAGTATTATATTAATTTCATATATTTAAAATTTATATTACGGATGATTTTTATGTAGATAAACAATATTGAGTACTGTGACAAACCCTTTATTTATTTTAGCTGCGCTTAATTTAGTTTAAAACCCCCTTTTTTTACCGTTGGTTCTTTAAAATACCGTTTAAATCCGGTTGATACTTTCACAATATGATTATTTTTTAACGGTATTTGAAAGAATACGAAGATTGTATTTCCAATAGAAAGCAGTAAATGTCAACTAAAAATAAAATTAAAAATCTTTTATTATTAATTTAATTAATTCAATTATTTTAATTAATTAAAAAAGTTTTTTTCTTAATCCTGGGTTTAGCTACCAAAACTTAACTAATGGCGCAAAAATAAATTTGAAAAATTGATTTTTAAAATAATTCAGTAAATAAAGGGTTAACCAGATTAACATTCCATTTTTGAAGCTATAGTAAGGGTATTTTAGAATGAATATCTCATTAATGAATTTCAAACAGATGACGTGAATGAAATTTTAGTTGGTACCGGATCTCCAAACTTTCATCTTACACTAGCGAAAGGGCATTATTATAGTTTGTGTAATTTCTGTAGGCGTTTCAAGGACACTCGTTTTCCTTACTCTTCACTCTTTCTCCTTCTCCGTTGCCATGGTTTCGACAAAGCTTGTTTTTTTCCCACGCCAGTACGTTTCGGGAATATCTTAATAGCTGTGTAAAAAAAATGACTCACGGCGCATGATATTTCCTTCTTTTCATGATATTTCAAGTCAAAAGGTGACATAAACGCATTAATGTTCTATCATTAGGTGCCCACTAATTTTGGTGAACCGGGGTTTCTATGCCACCCTTGCTCCCCCCATCCGTCTTGGAGCAACAGTCTTTTTTAGTTTACGACATATCAGGACTTCAGTTTCGTAATCGGAGGATAAAGAGTTCGAGTCTTGGTTCCGTCGTAGATTCATAGGATGATGAAAGGTGCTAATCGCTAGTTAAATTTGTGAAGTCAAAAGTCTTTATGCCGTTCTGGCGCTGTTTCTAATTTAAACGGTTTTGTCGTTTAACTTTCCATTTAAATGCAACGTGTTTCGCAAAACCAGCGTACCTCAGGATTGATTAGAAAGATGAGGACGTCATTGGAGCACGTTCTGCCTCTCCATATTTCTATTGAGAAATTGGAATGGAGGCAATAAAGCCACTTGTATGACAGGTGTAGCTGAATTTAGGAAAAAAAAAAGGAAATTTGATCTAAAAAGGGAATTCTAAAATTGAAACTCTAAGTCGCTTCGAAATTTGTAGAAGTTTATGGATTGAGGCGCTGATTCAAATGCTATCCTTTAAATTCCACATTCATTCAAAATTGCGAGTTGCGTCTTCAGAAAAACAGGTTCAAATAGGAGAAAAGGCAAAGTTAAATTTTTTTAAATAACTAATTGCATGAAAGTGCAAGAAAATACATCAATTTTTCATCTACTTAAATTTTTAAAAAATCAAGAAATAACTGACAAAAAAAAATTTGGAAAATCTAAATATGAAATTGTTTCGTCTTATACAGAAAAACTTTTTTTAAAGGCGAAAATCCCAAAAGATTGTTTTACTCCGTCTTAGTTATAAATCGATAGTCGACAAGCTTATAAATAGTTATCGATAAAGAATGAAGTTATCCAAGGTCACTCAACTTTTTAGTTTTGTAGAAGAATAGAGAATTTCAGCAAACATGAAAGGAAAATGTCCTTTTATTTTTAGTTTTTCGCGTCATACTGGTTTAGAAATTCCGCTCAATAATTCTTGAAATGTACGGCCTGTGCCAAAATACGTTTTACGTTCAGGAAAATGCGTTTTTCAGGTCTGCACCAAAAGTGAAAAAAAAATCAATTCCAATAGTTTATTCAAAACAAATCTTATTTCAAAACAACAACTTAAAATTCGTAACATTTCCTATTTAAAAGCAAATAATTAAAATTTGCAAAAATAGCTGGTTTAATCGCAAAATATCAATTTAAGTGCTAAAAAAAACTCTAGTCTATAAAAGTCAGAGAGGATCTTAAATTTGTAACTTGTGACACATTTTCGTTTTGGAGTAAGGCTGATATTTCCAAACTTTGTCGGTTCTCGGTACCTTTGCTAAATCCAAAATTTTCCAAGGTGTTCTGTGAAAATTTTCAAATATTTCCTAATAAAATAATCTGCAATTTTTCTGTAAGTGAGGTAAAAATAAATAAATTTAAGAAAATATATAATATTATATTGCGATGCACCTGTGAAAAAGTCGACTCCTTACGGCGTTGAGGCCCATACCACTAACTACTATATAATGTGAATATTTGTCGATTTAATCATCAAACTCTCATTCAAAATTTCAAGTTTCACCCTGATTAATCTTCAATTTATTTAAAACGGGACGTTATTTCTAACAAAACAAATTAATAAACCACGGTATGTAGTATTATACGCAAAAAAAAAAAAAAAAAAACATTAATGTTACTAATGTTTTTCTTAAATAAATATTTCTTGGCCATGAAAAGAATAATTATACAGAAAAAATATTTAAAAATTCTTTTATTTATTTATTTCCAGTTTGTTTAAGAAGCTAAATCAACGCTTGACCAAGGTGCAAAGAAGAGCTTCACTTTAAAAAAAATATTTTATATACAACCTTTTTTTATATTTAGAAGCGGATTTTTTTTTTGTTTATTCCCATTGTTATCAGATTCATCACTGTATTAAAATTCTTTAGTATTAATCAGTTAATTGTTTTTTACGAGTTACGAAAAAGTATAACATTTTGCGTTATGCTGAGTTGATTCAAAGACAATTATTATATTTATTTAATAATTGTTTAATTGTTATATTTATAATTAAT
Organism: Argiope aurantia; assembly: GCA_026543865.1. NCBI lineage: Eukaryota > Metazoa > Arthropoda > Arachnida > Araneae > Araneidae > Argiope > Argiope aurantia. The sequence goes on along the minus strand of JAPMOR010079994.1, from coordinate 598,836 downwards.
TAATTATTATAATTATGTTATATATATATATATATATATATGTGTGTGTGTGTGTGTGTGTGTGTGTGTTATGACAATAGAGACCCAAAGAGATCGAAACAGATAACTGGTTAATAATGTGAAACTTATTTCCTCGTATAAATTCCTTGTAAGTATTTTTTTAAAGCAATGACAATAAAAGGAATTTTTTTTTCGCTCATGCAGCCATTCTAATAAAAATTCTAATAGCAATTTTTTTTATCACTTGATAGTTTTAATACTTCTTTTACTTTTGTAACCTGTTTAGCTTGTCTCGAGCAAGTTTTATATAAGATTTGATACACTCCTGAAAACATACTGCATTTTTCAACAAAGGTATTTGCAAGATTACGGTCTGGTTCGCAGTCCCGATCCCACCTCTTCTTCTCAAACGTGTTCAATCGGGATGTTCGTTTCAAACGTGTTCAATTCGTGACTCTTCGAGAAATCCTTCAATGCCCATCTCACAAATTACTTCGACACAAATTTTTCTTTGTGTGCAGACACAAGAAACTTTATATAAAGTAAAAAGAATTTTCATAAACCTTAAGTTTAAAAGAATGAATGTTAAGATATTTCTAAAATTAAGATATTAGCTTTTACATGCAGATCGGAGCAGTTACTCTAGGAAATAAATTACAAATAGACCTTTTTTATGCAGCAACGAGAAATTTTCAATTGAAAAAGAATTTATCACAATAAATTAAGTCCTTTCGTATGCAGCAACAAGAAATTTTCAGTAAAAAACGAATTTATTACTATAAATTACAAATAGACCTTTAATATTCAACAAAAAAAAATTCAGTAGAAAACGAACGTAGATTTATCATTATAAATTATAAATAGACCTTTCACTTGCAACAACAAGAAATTTTCAGTAGAAATAGAATTTATCACAATAAATTACAAATAGACCTTTTGTATGCAACAACAAGAAATTTTCAGTAGAAAAAGTAGTAGTTATCTCAAATGTCTAATATTTAAAGGGATGCTTTTTAATATTTTTGCTGCTTTTACATGCATATAATAATATTTACATTACAAAAATAGGTTCCAAATAGCTCCTTTAGCAAAAAACTTTTGATGAAGAATTTTTTTTTCTTGATTCATAAAATTAGAAGGGATGGAATGAAATTAAACTATTAGAATTCGATCAAAGCATCTATTTTATCAAGATAGCAATATTCATGTGCTATCTTTAAGCATTTTTCTTTAAGAAACTTTTAAGAAAGACAGGAGTTTATTAATGTAAAAATTTTGGAGATGAATTCGAAGCAAGCTGTTAAAAGCAGCCATAACAATTATTTGATTAAATATTTCCGAGATAGCTAACTATATGCAGACACAAGAGATTTATTAGGCTAATTATTTTCGATATTGTTGCAAGGATGGGTGGCCGATTCCAGATTTCAAGTTAATAGATTTTATTATCTTTGCAACCGATAGATAAGGAATTGAATTTATTTTGCAAGTTATTAAAAATAAAGTCATTTACAATCAGGCTGAAGAAACTTTCACTGAATAAAATATTTTTTGATTAATTCTATATATTAAAAGAATGAGATAGAATATCTTCGCAGTTGCTTCATATAGAATATTGTAGCGAAACAAAAGTTTGCGTTACCTTAAAAATAGAACGTTATATGGTAAATAGGAAAGAAAGATAGGCGAATCCGGAATGCCACATATTTCCACCTATACAAATTTCAAAACTCCCAACACATCGGGATGTGAGTGAAAAATCGATTACAAAATTATGTATTTGTAAACATGAAATAAATCAAGCAAAATAAAAGTGTTTAGTCCTCTCATTACTTACCTGGCCCAATACAGTCGTGTAAGTTCTATACTAATGGGCTGTTTCTTTTTCAAATAAAAATTCAGATTGTAAAGCGTGGACATCCTTAGTGATAAATTTCTTTATATCTTCCACCCCTGGCTTGAAACAGAAATCAGTCCCAAAACAGCCAATTAGTACAGAACTTTCAATGCCGAGTGGGGTGAATGAGTTAAAAACAATTCAGATCATATTTATCGAATTACATGCTTTATATAACTCGACATTCGCCAAGCATTAAATAAATTATTGTTGGGTCAGGAAATGAAAGAAAAAGAAATGAAAGCAAAAAACTGTAATTTGAATTTAAAAGCGAAATTGGCACTTCAGCTTGAGGAATGCAGCATATATTTTCAAATGATCCTAGTGCTTTTAGTCCAATAAATATGAGAAAGCACTCCAGTAACTACTTTACTCAATATGTATCAGCGATTTGCTTTTATGAAGTTTTAGAGACATTTTAATGGTCAGAAGATGTAGAGAAAATACACCATTAATGCTTGGCGGAGGTTGGGAGATAACACTTTCATTAGAAAGTATGCGAGAAATTTTGGAGGGACAACTCCAGCTGTTTTTTTTTATTTTTGAAAAAACAGAGCAAAAATTTCTGAATATTAAAGATGCTTTTCCCTTTTCTATATAAAATATAGGGTTTTAATAAAATGAAAATGGATTTTCGACATATAATTTTGTCAATGAAAATGTGTCATAAACATAATTTCTCTGTTACTATCAGATTAAGGAAAAAAAGTGAGGATAAGTCAAGTTCAAAATAAGAGTAACACAAAATTATGTTCATTAACTAAACGATAATTTTTTTCTTATTATAGAATTCTTTTAAATAATTTAATTAAATATTTGTTTCGCAGTTTTTACTATCAAAAGTTGCTTTATTATTCTAAAGATCCTTAATCCTCTGAGTGATGGATTCTCGAATACTAAGATGAGAAGTTGCTATAGATGTAAGCAGCTTATCGGTTCTTCTGCTATGGCAGTGATGATGATGAGTTTGGTTAATGGTTTCATCAATGATGAAGATACTTTCCTTTTTGTAAAAATCTAGCTCATATTATAATCAGCGGTTGTCCGGTCATACACATTTAACGTATGTCCGTATATTGGGAGCACAATATTCCTTGTGACTTTTTATTTTATTTTACAGATCAAAGTAATATAATGATCCAGGATTAAAATTATTTTGAGTTTTATTTCATTGAATATAATTTTAATTCCGTTACTAAACGCTAACTAAGCCTTTGACGTGTGGTTTTTTTTTTAAAAAAATTCACATTCTGCTTAAGAACCAGTGTCGCCTCGTGGTTGCGTTTCGTTCATGGAACCCGAAGGTTTCGAATTCGAGACCTCATTTTGGCAAAGAAAGCCGTCAAAATTCTGATGCCCTAAAAATTGCTGACATTTAAATGATGTTCTGTAAGTGCGGATTGGAAATTATGGGAAGAAGGATTCCGGCTTAGGTGACGTCATCATCATCTGAACGCGACCCATAGTTATAAAATCCAATTGAAAATAACTCTGAATTGTTACACTGCAGTACGTTAATTTAACTGATCTAAACTTTCTTTGCCAATAAATAAATCTGATTTATTTCAATTCTGCTTTTTAGAAGCTATGTTCATTTTTTTTTTTTTTTTACTTTTTGTTATTTATTTTTTTCTTACTTCGTTTTAAACAACTGGATGCATTCGAAAGCAAATAATTATAAAACATATTTTAAAACCAGACGTTTCAAGTACTTCAAAAAAATTAAATTCTAACATACTGAAATAAATATGTGCTCACTAGATGCAATTACGGCGAGAAATGATAAAACACCCGAAAGATGCAACAGAATAATAGAAAGAAGGATTATGTAACAAAAATGTGACAGAATTCCATTTTTCAGAAACATTCTTTCAGATTAAACACAAATACAATTTATAAAATGCGAAAAACTGATGGCATTACTTTGGAAGAAACATATTGCATCTTCACTCATTCGATATAGAATAAAGAGAATTGAAATCAATTGCACTGAAAATGGAACGAAATTACATTCGCAGGAAAATCAATATGGCTGGAAATATTAAACTAAAATAAGATTTTTTTTCGCTTATGAAATATTAATCTGCGCTTTAAGAAATTCTTTATTGTAATCAAACTCCCCGAATTACTCATCCCATTTTAAAAACTGTTTCTAACTCTTTATTTTAATAAAAGATGTAACAAATATTATTTAATGTTTTAAAAGATTTCTGAAATGCACAAGTAATAATTGAAATTTAATAACAAAGATGACATCCTATCTTTTATACAAAAACAAAAACAATTGAGAATTTCATAAGGATTAACAAAATAAATGCGCATCGAAATTGCTAAATATTCACTGCCATTTTTATGTAAAATTTGGAAGAGTATTAAATGTCTTTGCTAATAAAAAATAAAAGAACAAAGGCTTTTAGAGTATGTAATAATTAAATCACATTTAGGATTCAGAAAAACAGATAAATCCATTACAAAATACATTTTTGAAAAAATGATGAAGCTAAATATCTTTTGCAAGTCTTTGAAAAATACCAATCAAATTTTGCAGCCGAATTTGAAATTAATTTAATAAAATCAGCTTTTAAAGTCAAACTTTTAATAATATATTAAAAAACAGATTTTTTTTATTTCAGTTTTTTCCTCTTTTAAGCATTTATTTTATAACTTATTATTTTAAATAGTATAATTTCTAAAATTGAATTTTTTTTCCAATACATAGTGGCGTTACTGGAATATAATAATAATTTAATTTAATTATGCTATTTACAGATAATTATGTTCTGAAAATATTAAAATATTGAATTGGCATTAAAAACACATTATTGTGTTGAGTATCTTAAATCTAGCGCTTTAAGAAAAGGGGAAAAATTCGATTAGATAATGCTTCATCTCTTTATTAAACATGAAAAAGTCAAGTTAAATCAAAGAGTCTGAATTCTTAGAACTAAAAGTAATACGTATTATGTTTTCGAATTCATGAACTAATGGCAAAACAATAGACGGAAAAGTATGAAAAAAAATGCAAATTTATATACAAAAGGTTACTCAATTCTTGAAACTTCGAATAAAAATTGGTTTCTTGAAAAAGTTGCAAATAATTAGCTATTTCTAACTTCAGTGACCTTCTCGTTCTATCACATTCATACGAAAACAGATTTCTTTTAAAAAAATTAACATTTGAGGATTTTAATATACCAAAAATAATAATTTAAACAATAGACGCTCATGTAAGACTTTCTCGGATTTTATTTTGTATAAGTCATTTTTAACTGTGAGTCGCATACCCTAATAAATTCAGTTTTCAAAATATTGCGCTGCAAAAGTCACAGAATCTGTTCTGTTAAAAATTTATAAGCAAAACAATTTAAAACTGAACACAAATAAAAGCTAAGGTGCACAAAAATAAATACATAAATAAACTTTAAAAGATCTAATATAAACAATAAACAAATTTGTAAACAAAAATAGAAAAACTTAACTCACACTCAAAGAGTTAACAGAATAAAAAACAACATAAAGCAAAAAAAAAAGAGATTAAAAACTGAATAACAAATAATAGACAAATTTGTAAGCGAAAATATTAAAACTAAACACACACAAAAAGCTTATCATACGCAAAAAACTTAATCCAAAAAAAAAAAAAAAAGAAATGTATACAGAAAAAAATTAACCCAAACAATAGATAAGCTCGGATTTTATTTAGTACGGGGCTTTTTAATCTGAGGGTCGCGACCCCTTGTGAATTCACCAAGAAAACTATCGGTATCCTGAAAATTTTGGCGGGTTTTTCTTGCCTTGGATTCTTCAAAATTTGTAAACAAAAACATAAAAAAAAATGTTTGACTTGTTATATTTTATTAAAATTTGCTACATATCTACTTTTAAAAGAATTCTTTGTAAAATCCATCATTTCTTTTTTTAGTTATTTATTTAATTTTGAGGTTTCGGCAAAAGTTTTTGTAACTGAAACTGTATTGTGAATTGACAAATTTGGGAAAAGCCTCGCTTCACTCACATTATATAGTTAGCCTTTTCTGATTCCCAAGATTAGTTATCTTATATTTTTCAGACATTTTTGAAAGGCACTTCTATCGCTTCAAAAGCCACGGCAGAATAACGCAGGATGTACAGATGCTTAAATCCAGAATTTTTTCTTTGCTGTATTGTTGGGTGCGCACCTGGTTTGTAGGGGGGGATGGCAACAGCCAGACGGACTCGTCTGAACTCGAGTTTCTTGTTTTTCTTTTGGGTTCATATCTTTGTTGTATATGTGTATTGATAATACATGAACTTTGACCTCCTTGCAGATGCCACATCATTTCCTTATCAGAATGAATGAAGTTCAAACTTCCAAGAGTTTTAGAAATTCTCTTCGGCAAATGAAGAATATTAGAGAAAAGTACCAACCACTCACGTTTTATTCTTTGTTCTTTTATAAAAAGTTATGCGCTTTATTCTTTCGTTTAACTTCACTTGCTTCATGTTGGTAAACATGAACCAAGCGAATTGTTTTTTACTCAATAATTGATATGTTAATTTTGAAATTTTATAATTTTGTGGTTCCTCAATGGCAATGTAGTATTTTAATGCCATCAAACCTTTTTATCAGTTATTTGATTATATAACTAACTTTTATATCATAAAAGTGGTAAAATCTGGTGGGGAATTTAACAAAAAAAAATGTTGATTTTGAGATTCCGTAACATTTCTAATAATGAATTATAAATTAAACATAAGTAAGCGCAAAATAATTAAAATAATTAGAATTCTATTTTTTAATGCAATAAAAGCGTGTTTTAAAAATTATTTTTATTAAATTTATTTAATAGCAAGTATTGCGAGAGTACTTTAATGTTGGGATCAGGCCATTTTAAAGAAAACTGCTATTAATTCTTAATTATGCTTAATTGAAATATAATGTATTGCTGATATAAAATTTTTGTTATAAAATCATTAACAATTGTTTTAAATGATATTATTATGTAAACAGACATTTTCATAATAAGTTTGAATGCAATAACATACAGAAATGTTTTACATTTGAATAAATTCTCTTTAAAAAATAATTAATAAAATTTGTATTTGAATGCACAGCAATTAATATAAAAACATGTATTTTTGATTTTATTTTCAGGTTTTTCGTATTACATCTATTCTAAACCAAGAGCAATAATTTTTAAAGAGTAATTAAAAACTGTTATTTAGTAGTAAAAATTACTTGTGATTAAACTGGCGTTTCAAAAATAAGAAATAACACGAAATGCAAGATAATTTATTATGTCTTATACATTCATCAACAACAAAAAAAAATGGAGCACCTCTGTAATTTTGTTATTTATTATCGCTTTTTTATAACAGTCATTATAATATAGTAAATAATTAAATATTAATTAAATTTATTTTCAAATCAGACGATTCTAATTGATTCTGAATTTTATTTTCATTTAAAAAAAAATTGATGTTTTTTTCACTCAGATGATATAAAATTTGACTATAGGAATATATAAACATTATTTATTCTTTAACAGCAGTTTTCATTTGCAAGTAAATAAAATAGAAATATGAAGAAATACGCACCAATTCTCACCATTAAGTATATTAATTAACTATAAAATAAGGAAATTAATTAGCAACAATTATTTAAATATTCGATGGCTTAATGTTAAGCACTCATTCGTAAATTTATTTGATTAGATAAAGGATGTTTTCAGAATATCCTTAAAATTATTCTCTCAGAGTTACATATTCCTCTTCTCAATTGTGTTTGTGTAAGAGCACAATTTGAACTTTTAGTTAAAAAATCGTTGTATAATGGTGAGAAAGGCTCGATTTATTTATGTGAGTTCGTCTTGATTGCATCAGCCTTTACGTAACAGAAAGAAAATCCATCATTCTATCGTTCTTACAACTCATTATAGTGCTGTTTTTTTGTTCTTTTTTTTTTCTCTCTCTTTTCTTTCAATGAATGGTTTTCGCATGCCTCATCACCAGTTTATTTTTTGCTACCAGACAGCAATACAAATTTTGACAGAATACGTCAAAAAAGAACTTAAATGCATCGCCATAGTCTATCAAAAATTTTCATTCAGCTCAAGCTTTTGAATACAATTTTCCATTGTGATGCCAACATATGCTTCTGATAAACTTATTATTTCAGAAAAGACAATCTACTATACTATTTAAGCCTCATTTGTTTACTGATCATAACCGAAATTCGATAAAGTAAAAAAGTATTCCAGATTTATTATCAGATAAAGCTGTGATTTCAAACTTTGACACATATATACAAATCTGATGATTAAGTTTATACAAAATTTCATTCATTATATTTTATTTATCCTGCTCGCTTGGATATAGGTGGACACATGTAAAAATTTCTTTTAGATAAATTTCGCCCAGCATTTGATTCAAATTAATGATTTTGATTTTAAAATCACATAACAAATTCCATTCTTCTAATTCATTCCACTTTTGAGTTATTGTTCTCATTGGCAGACGCCTGAGATTCCAAACATGGATTTAAAAAAAAAACTCAGTGTGAAAAGAGAAAATTCGCAAAAATCTAGAGGTCAATTTATTTGAAGACTACAGCTCTTTTCTCATTATAATTGTATATGGACAACTAAAAAAAAAAGTTTATTCCAAACAATGTTTTATCACCATAAATATTACCCTCATGCAGTTCATTAACCGGAGGAGTTGAATTTAATCTAATTAATTCACTTTTACTTCCGTAATATTTTCGTAATTTAACATTTTATTATAATAGTACTATTAGAAGAATCTTTACATATTTAATATTTGCTTAAAGCATTAAAATAATTAAAATATTGTTGAACTTTATGTAAAAATCATATATGAAATATTTTTAATAGAATAAAATAAATCTGTGATGCTTAATAAATCTCCTTTCAGATTAACAATCTGTAAGTAAAATTATCTCCTTTTGACATCGATAGTTTCATTGGTTTAAAAATGTTTTTACAATATTCGCATCTGACCAATCAGTGTTTTTTTTAATAATGGGTTAAACAGCGTATTTCATTTAACATAAAAATTAAGATAGTTGCTAATTTTTTAAGGCGGGATCAACTAAAGTGGATGAATAATCAATCAATTTGAAAAGTAATGGAAATGCCTCAATATTTAAATAAAAACAATAAAATGTTTATAATTTGAAAAATCATGCTCATATTAAAAATAAATCTATATCGTGTTGATTCTTTTTCTGAAATTTCAATAAACTAAAACGAAAAAAAAAAAGTTTTTTCCCTATTAACGAGCTGAGATTTAATTGATATCCAGTGAATTGGTTATTTTTAGGCTGAATTTTCATCAAACAAAATTAAACATATCTTAAAAGCTACTCCGAATTTAAGAACGAAACTTGATACGCATGCATGTAAAGGCATTGCCAATCGAATTATTAAAAAATATGGAATTCCATAATGAAAAAAAATTCGAGATTGTAGTTAATTACCTAGGTTAATCAATTTGTTGATTGGAGCAAACCTGTCCCCTCTGGTCATTTTCATCGACATCAGTTTTGTGAAGATGCAATAATAAATAAAAAAAAAAGTAACACCCCTTTTTGTTGTTGCTGGCGGCTGTACCAGGAAAAGCTATAAATATGAGGCCACATTATCGTAAACAATAACGTGCTTTCTTGTGAAGCAGCGAGTAAAATTAAAAAAAAAAAATACACACTTCTATTTAACTTAACTTATTGCTTATTAATATAGATGGAATTTTGTAGTTTATTTTTCATTTTCTTCCTGATAGACTAGTGTTTCGAAATTTTGAGCACTGGTGTATCCTCAATAACAATACAATATTTTAATATTTTTAGAACTTAAGTTTCAGTTAATCGATTAATGTAATAAAATTTTTATTCTATACCAGTAGCGTCATCTGGTAGACAATTTGAAAATTGTCAGGTTTCACGGTTTCATAATATTTGTAATAATGAATTATAAATGAAAATGGAAACATAGAAAATAATAAGAATAAAAAATTCTACTTCTTAGTACAATAATGAAAATGTATTTTTATAAACTGTTATAATTATATTTATCAATTTTTTGGTAAAATTTTGTTTATTACGGCCAAGAATTATTTAACAACTACTTGAAAAACATTTTACATTAAAATTATTTGCAGACATGTTCACGCTAATATTTAATTCAAACGAGAACAGAAAAGTATAGTAACTATTTAAATCCCAGAGAATTTGATAAAAAAAAGTTATCAAAGACAATTTCAGTTTTTCCAAAACATAATGAAATTAACAAATGTTGAAAGTTGATGAATAAGATTTCCGAATTGAGAAAAATAACTACTTGATTTACAAAACTTAAAAGGACATATTTAATTTATTTATATTTATACTGAATTTATTGCTCCATCCAAATCGAAATAACCTGCTTTCTTTTTGTGTTCCTGTTTTAATCGTTTGAGAATTTACAGGATCATTCTAAAGTCATGAAGAGGTAGGTTGATTACAGAAACTAGTCATTTTTATAAGAAAACATAAAATTGAAAACTTAAAGTGAGACCGCTAAAGGTGACTGTTAGTCATTGAATTAAATAAAAGGATAGTAAATGGTAAGTCAGCCATCTAACTCTCCGATCCGCCACGAAGGCACACGGATTTAAACCATAAAAACTGAATGACCGAACCACCGCAACAGCAAGATTGGCCGGAACTGTGGTTGAGTCCTAAAGGCCGTCACCGGCTGCGGTACAACCCTCCCCGAAGGAAGTACGTCCCGTCATCGATGGGAGGAGCCAGATCCCCCCACATATTGATTTAAAAGTTTACCCTATGGTTTTTGAGTTATCATGTTTAATCATACCCTATGATATAAATGCTATCATTGTTTTCAACGCACAGAACCATTGTCAATAGATATATATAATATTGTAAACATGATTTTGCAGATGTGTTGATCGAAAAGAAGGAACTTTTTGAATAAAGTTCGGTTTATTTTACCACGGAAGATATGATTTGTACACTAGTAAGGGAATATCGATAGTAAAGAGACGCTTCTGTTTGCATCTCGCATCAGAAGAGCAAAGTGAAAAAAAATTATGTTTCGGCAATTTAAGATACTAATTTAACGATTTAAGACATGGGTTAATTTAAGATAAAAATTAGAAACTCGATTAAGATTTAAATTCTGATAAGGATTTCTTTGACAAGTGTAGATTTAGAAAAGGGGAATAGAAAAAATTTAGGAGAAATTAAATAAAAAAGTGGGATTTGAATTAGGAAATAAGATTTTTTTTTTAATTCGGAAATAAGAGAAAAGTTTCGAATGAAGTAACATGTGCTAAGAAAAAAATTAAGAAATCGATTAAGATTTAAATTCTTATAGGGATTTCTTTGACAAGTGTAAACTAAGAAAAGAGAATAATTAAATAAAAAAGTGGGATTTGGGTTTGGAAATAAGAGAATTTTTTAGAATTCTTAGAATGAATTCTTTAGAATGAAATAAAACGGTCTAATTTAAGATAAAAATTAGGAAATCCATTAAGATTTAAATTCTGACAGGGATTTCTTTGACAAGTATAGAATTCCCTTGGAAAAGGGAATAATTAAATAAAAAAAAGGGGGGAATTTGAATTAGGAAACAAGAAAAAAAATACTTTTTAGGGGGGATTAGGAAATAAGAAAAACTAAGAATAAAGTAACATGGGCTAATTTAAGATAAAAATTAGGAAATCAATTAAGATTTAAATTCTGATAGGATTTCTTTGCCAAGTGTAGTCTTAGAAAAGGGAATAATTAAATAAAAAAAGTGGGATGTGGATTTGGAAACAAGAGAAAAACTTTCTTAAATTAGGAAATAAGAGAAACTAAGAATACAGTAACACTGGCTAATTTAAGGTAAAAATTAGGAATTCGATTAAGATTTACAATTCTGATAGGGATTTCTTTGACCAGTGTAATTTTGGAAAAGGAATAATTACATTTTAAAAAGTGGGATTTGGGTTAGAAAATAAGAGAAAACTTTTTTTTTATTTAGGAAATAAGAAAAAACTTTAGAATGAAATAACACGGTCTAATTCAAGATAAAAATTAGGAAATCAATTAAGATTTAAATTTGATTAAAAGATATCATTTCATATATACAGTGCACTTCCTCATTCATATCATATGTTCAACACATTATAAAAATGTGATGCATTTGCAATCAGTATATTAAAGAAAGTTTGACATCTAAAATTCTAAAAATAAAGTACAGAGCACCATCAGAAATATATCCAGTTTCAACTTTAATCCTTGATTTCCGATATTTAAGCTCAAAATATTTAAAGCTATTTAATTTTGAAATAAAATATTTCTCCAAATATGCAGAGAGCAAATAAAAAAGATTTCCACTCAAATCTTTTTCGTACCTATATATAGAAAAGTTAAAAGCTGCTCCTTTCCGGAAGTGTTTCCTCTCTTTCCATCGATATTTTCGAGGTATACCATCCAGACGAAGTGTGACGTCAGCGCAAGTTTCGATCAATTTTCCAAAGATTCTCTCCTGGCTAATAGTTTTTGATCGAACTGTCAATCAGAAGGCTGCCTTGGAGAAATCGAGGCTCTGACTCTCCCACAAAGATTACAAGTAAAACTATTTGTAGTTGAGATGCTTGGTGAAGCAATACATCACTTCGTCTTTCCCTTTCCGAGTTGAGTTCACTTGAAGAAGGGAGCGAAAATGTATTTTAATCCAAACGCTAAGACTTGGATTTAGGCAGAATGTCTTTTTCTTCCTCTTAAAACAAACTTAGCTGGAAATAAATCTACTTAAGTTGAGTCTTGTAATCTTTATTGTATAGAATCGGACGCAAAGATGTGAGCTGGTTTTATTGTAGAATTTGATTTTATACTATTTTATCAGATGACAAATTCCTTCTCATATTATATGCCCATTAAAATATCAAAAGTTTAGTTTCATTATAATAATTTCATCGATTTAAAGTAATACTAAGGGCTTGAAGAAGGAAGCAAAAAAATATTTTAAGACTTGGATCTAGGCAGAATTTGTTTCCCCCATTCGTAGAATAAACTTAGTTGGAAACAAATCTACTTAGGTTGAGTCTTGTCAGCTTTATTGTTTAGAATTGGACGCAAAAATGTGAGCTAGTTTTATTATAGAACCTGACTTTATACTATTTTGTGAAATGATAAATTCGTTCTCCTACTATATGTTCATTAAAATATCAGGCCCTTAATTTCATTATAACAATTTTAAAGTTTTTAATTAATACTGGGGACATTTAAGAAAGGACGTAATGATTTTGGGCCGCGGCCCGATGTCGAGGGCGGGACTTGAGCTTAGTTTCATAAGTTTAGTTTCATTATAATAATTTCAACGTTTTAAGGTAATACTAAGGATTTCCAGAAAGAAGCGAAAATATATTTTAATCCCAATCGCGGATCTAGACAGAATGTATCTTCCCTTTTCGTAGAATCAACTTAGTGGGAAATAAATCTACTTAGGTTGAATCTTTTCAACTTTATTGTATAGAATTGCACGCAAAGATATCAGCTGGTTTTAGTATCGAATTAGACTTTATATTATTTTATCAGATAATAAATTCATTTTTCTATTATATGTCCCTTAAAATATCAGGCCCTTAATTTCATTATAACAATTTTAAAGTTTTTTATTAATACTTGGGACATTTAAGAAAGGACGTAATGATTTTGGGCAGCGGCCCGATGACGAGGCCGGGACTTGAGCTGGCAGCCCCTATCCTCTCTCCAAGCGGCCCCGCCATATTAGTCGGAGGGCATTTAGCCGAGATGGATTTAACGTATATCACACTCGCTTACATAGAAATTCCTCCATGAAATCGGTTTTCGAACCTGAAGCCTTCTGGTTCCGTGAACTTATTATCAGGTCACAGCAGTTCTTAAGTTATTTGATATAAAATAGTTTTAAAAAATACCCTTTTAGTGTTCTGAATAGCAGGATTTTTCTATTTTGATTATTTTCGACAATTTAAACATTAATTCATAATAGATTATTATAAATGTTATGGAATTTCGAAGTAATTTTTTTTCTAAAATTTACTACTAGATGGCGCCAGATAAATACAAACAAAATTTAATTTTATTCGTGATTAAGTCATCGAGAACACACAAATGTACAAAATTTCAAACAACTAGCACGTTACTAAGTGAGTGACAAATGGATGACAAAATTATATATTTTCCAAAGTAAAACAATCAAGTTAAATTAAAGAGTATCATAAAGAAATTAATATTTAATTTTTATCTTTTATAACAATATATGGATTGAATCGCTTATATTTACCGGCATAATGAATTGAATCGCTTATATTTACCGGCATAATACATACATTACTCATACATACTCTTGATTTTAGATATATAATTTTACTCTTATTTTATAAATATTAACAGTTAAATCAACTCTAGGCAATGAGGGAAAAAATAAAAACAATAAATTTAATTGTATATTGCTAAGTATTGAAATAATTTGCATTTATTGCCATTCTGATTTTAATTTAATGCAACCCTGATTTGTCTTATTTTCCTTTTAAGTAGAAATAAATTTCTCTCTCTATATATGTATAATCTATTAATTATTTCCCTTGCCATTTTTCATCTTCACGAAAAAGTATCAGGAAGTTTCATGTCATTTGTATTTCCATCGCTTTAAAATACTTTAAAGTAAAATTAAATAAAAGTATCCTCCAGATGGGACTGATTACGCAATTAAAGTTTAAAGTCGTATGGAATGAATACTAGAAATTGCAGCAGTTTCACGTACGTTACAAACGCCGTACAACTTTATGAAAACAAAAAAATATTTAATGCGCTAGCCTAAATAATACAGTACACATTTTCCTCTTTGAGCCAAACAAAGTTTCTTCCTAAGTTTACAAGCAAATCTAGTTGTTTGTTTCCTAGACATTTCTTTTGATTTGATAAAAATTAAATCAATACACTTTTTTTAAATGTTTATTTCGCGACTGTCTGAATCTTACTAATACATATCTTTTGTAATAGAATAACTGTAAGACAGCAAGTTAATTCTTCGTAAAAATGCTTCACGACAAAAGTGATAGTAAATTTTCTGAAACTCATTGTCATATTATCATTGTATCCAGTTTTGACGTGAATGTATTTACTTCATGTGTGCAGCCTAACTTCACAGATATTAAATAAGCATCAGTAGAAATTCCATGAAAAATTGATTTGTTTCGATGTAGTTGCGACGAATCTTATTCCACAAGGGTCTCAAATTTCCAGACGGATATTTTAAGAAGCAGCCTTCGCATACTTGAATTATTTATTTAAAGCTCACATTCTCACATCAGTGGTATAAAAGTCTCTTTATCAGAAAAAGTATAAGTGATCATAAAAAAAATCTAAAAAAAGCATAAGTTTTTACCTATATATATAAATTTATTTCGTGTAACTGGGAAACGGCTCTAACGATTTGGATTAAATTTTATATTTAGATAAGGTTTTCTTTTTAAGTTTATCTATATTGGTGTCTTTCCTGAAAAAAAGAGATTTTACACACAAATTATTTTTTATAATTAATTATTAGAATAAGTATATTCCAATTCCTTTTTGAAGAGTGGGCCGTGCAGAATAGTGGTCAGAACAATAAGAATAGCGGGGGTGTCGCATCGTCCTAGTTTCGCGTCGCGCTTTTTGCTTTATTATTATTATTATTATTTTGCTTATGCAATTATATTTAATATTTTTGCTTTTTAAGTTTATCTATATAGCTGTATTTCCTGAAAAAACACGATTTTACACACAGACACACACAAAAAAAATCATTTCTTTATAACTAACTAATAGAGCCTTTTCCTATCTGCTGTCATGCTGGTAATGCCATATAGCGCCATCTCGGACTCGATTTCACCACGGTAAAACTGATTATAAGTTCAAAAATAGAAGTAATGATAGATAAACTGCAAAATACTGTAATATAGCAGATTGTTTCGAATAGCATGTTAAACTAAGTGCATTCATGATTTTTTTTATTTAAATGAACCAGTTCATATGTAGGTGAGATTGAAACATATTCATATGTAAACAGTATGTGATTCGTATCTAAATATTTTCTCCAAAAAAAACATGACTTTACAAATAAATAAATAAAATAAAATAAATAAAACCACCTGCCGAGTGACGCTCAACCTTCCAGATATTATTCAAAAAGGTGATATAATTTTTAATGTGTGAAAAGTATGAATGTTTGATTTAATTCTTGTAATCTACCCTATTTTTAAAACATACGAAATGACTAATATAATTAATAAAAATTTCTATTCCATTTTAAAGTTAAGAGTGTCATCGTCACTCTGAACGATTTGATTTAAGTTTATCCATAAATTTCAAATGATAGATAAGTAGGATGGCCACAAAATCATTTTTCTTATTTCGAGGCACTTGGAGCTAAAACTAATTTTTATACGCCTTACGGAAGGTATGGGGAAATAAAGTTTGCTAAAAAAAATATAGTGACAAAATTTGCTAATAGAAGTCTTAGTGTTGTGGGAAAGGAAAATTGACCCCTAATTGCAAGACACGAAAAATGGATCACGAAAGTTTTAGTAATGTTTAAGTAATAAAAGATGTGCAAATAGAAATAAATGAGCCATAATATGATAAAATTATCTTTAATTATTCTGCATTAGGGGTAGCTGACCCACATCCAATATTTTCAGTGGTACCCTAGTTTCCCAGTAGTTTCATTGACATCGCTCTAAGTGCAAACTAATTGCATTGGTCTCTCTCTCTCTCTCTTTCTCTTATTTTTTAATGAAATTCATTTCCCCATGTTCTGTACAGTCTGTACATAAAATAATAACGGTTTTCATTCCTTTCCTTATTTTCTGCTTCTAAACAAGGAAAATTATTTTTATACCCACCCGGTATGATGTTTTTCACAAATATAAACGGACATGAAGTTAGACATCAGCTTCTCCCATTCTGCAGCATGTTTTCCGTAATTAACACATTGACTGCCAAGCTGAATTTCTTACAATGTAATTTATATGCTGCTGCCGGTCAACGGTGACTCAGACGGCAGTTAAGGTGTTAAGCATAGTCATCTTACGAAGAACTTTGGTTCCAGAATTTCTTAAATTGCGGACTGTGATTCCAAATAAAATAACACAGAAAAATACATGGATTTTGAAACTTTTTGCGGCTTTTTTAAGCTTCAATTTCTTTGTTACTTACCAGGAAAAAATGATGGGAAAAATTAATTAGAATTTAAAACTATTTGTTAAAGTTTACTGATGAATTATTTTAATTTTCTTCCTATTATCTTCTAATAAAATATAAATCTTAATATATATATTTTATTTTTATTTTCTAATGATGAACCCAAATCGGAGAAAATTTAACCCTTCAGAAGACAATTTTCTATCTACTCATGGTTTATTGAAATATTTTTAGGATGGAGATTGGTTTAAGAAAAGTGATTCATTTACCTCATTAGATAAATTTGATTTGATTATTTAATTAATTTGGTTAAATAATAATTAAGTAACAAATCAAGAAACACCATTTTGTGTGAGATTAGGAATTGAAGCTTCTAAGTTTCTACCTTATTGAAAAATTTGTCAGAATTTGAGTCAACTTACATGACTTCCTACAAAGATTGATGAATTTGGTGGAAAACATACTTCCTATGGCCCTAGAATGGATTAAAAAGTCTTACTCTGGACTGATTGTGAGAATGTACAAACAAGACTCATCGGCCACAAGTCTAATTCAAGATCGTGTCAACGCAACTAGTCGGGCCGCGGAAGCAAGGTCTTTTCCTCAGGACCGGAAGGTTCAAGTTCGAGACCCGATTCCACCGAAGAACCGTTGCGTAAGAGGGTCTGGTGAACGCTAAAACCGTCGGGGGCCAAATATCTTCCCGCTGCTGTGGGGTAGAAGTTTGAAAAGGCGGGTGCCACCTCAGGTGTCGTCCTCGTATTCGGACCGCTGTTCAAAATTGCGAAATCCGTAACAAAATAGCCCTAGTGCTGCTTTAAAATGGCATGTTAATATAAGTAAACTAAATAATGTATTTATTCCCCTGACTTCCAGTACCTAAAATAAGGATTTGCAAGGAAAGGGATAAAATAAGGAAAAGTATATTTTCATCGTGTCAAAGTATTTTGCGCAAATTCCATGGAGATAGGAAAAATAAGAACGTCTTTTTGAATAAGAACATCTTTAAGGGATATTGGATGTAGACGCAGACAAAGAAAGGTGTTGTCTACACTTAGAAGATTCTACTTTAACATAAATACTAAAGATGCTGCCCTCTTCGCATAAAAATAGAAGATTTGGAAAGGAATCGTAAACTGCAACAGTCTTCTTACTTGAATTCATAAATTTTACATCTGAACATAAATTATTCCTATGACTTGTTTTACTAATAAGTTTTTTTAATACTCGTGCAAATATTCTTTTATTTCGTGTAATTGGAATGTTTTCTTTATTCTTCGTGTTATAAATTAATAATTTAGATAAAGAAGAAAAAAAAACTATTCTTCTGAAAAAAAAACATTTTTACTTTTTTAAAAAAATATCTTTTGTATTTTCTGAGAAATGACAAGATTAAACATATATTAAAATCCGCTTATTTAATTCCATAAAACTGTAGGACAATTTTGAATTTTTATGATAAAAATTTGGGAATACTAGAAATTTCGAGACCATCTTTTAAATATCTTTCGCGACACTGCCTTTAGTTTCTGAGTTAACGAATCGCTATTTATTTTTCTGTAGGTAAATACGAAACATTGGCAGTTGCAGAGATTATGAAAAATATGATAGAACTTTCTGATGAGAAATAGACTAAATTTAATGAGTTGCTGCTATCAGTGACGTAGTAGAAAAGCAAAGGAGGTTATGGATGTCATGGCGCCAGTCTTTTTCAGATAACAGACAGCCTTGAAGACAAAATATTAGTGTGATTATTTCATTTTTTAAAGCCAAATATGATGTGGGGACGAAAAATATTTACCCCAGAGTGTGCTGTTTATGCAGTTTGCATCGCTGACGACGAATGGGGGCAAAAAAAAAATCATATTTTGCTGTGGACGTCATAAAACTTAATTAAACCACTGGTTACAGAAAATATCAAAGACCATGTTAAAGAGCAAGAGAAAATACACTAAAAGTATTACAATATATTAGCTTTCATAAAATATTTCTGTATATGGCTAAGCCGGTTTTCTTAAACTATGGATTATGACTTTTAAAGAGGTCGCATATAACAATTTTTGAGTTATGGTAGAAATACTTACTCCTAGTATACTTTTAGATAAAAGATACTACTAAGATTCCTGCTATTGATTCCAGATGCATTTGTATCTAAAACTAAGCTGAACTGAGATCGAATGTGTCTTCTCTGAATTTAAATTTATAAAATCCGATTTAATAGTATTAAGGCATGATATCTGTGTAATTATCAAAAACTACATGTCTTTTTTGTTTGCAATAGATTGATACTTTATTCAAAATTTATTTCCTGATTTCTGAGAAGATTTCGTTATATCCAAAATTGGTCTAGGATGTAGAAAATTAACTTCTAATCGTAAGATTGTTTTTATATATATTTTTCTTAAATAATATTTTGGTTTAGTTAAAACATTGTAGAAAATGTTAATAAAAATGAAAAAAAACTTAATATTTAATTATTTACTTAATAGTTTAATTAATTGAAGAAATAACGAAAAGATCTCAGTTCTATTTTGAAGATTTAAAAACAATGGATAAGAAAAAAAAATACAGGCGTTTGATGAAAAAAAAAAGTTTATTTTCTATATTTTTGGTTATATTATGAACTTAAGGATTGGATAACTTTAGTTAAACAAGCACCTCCTTTGGAAGCAATACTAGTGCGATTATAAGACGGACTCCGGAATTTTGGGCCCCGATCAGATGAGGTAGAAGACACCTGAACCTCACACCAAACTTCAACACCACATCAAGCGAGGAACATTCAGGACATGATATCGTATTTAACATCCATTACGACTGAATTCACGGTTGATTTTTAATGGAAACGGGTTTCGAACCTGCAGATCTCTTGTTCTGAACTCGAAGCTTTATCATCAGCCCTACGGGGCCTTGAAGATTCACCACCCTCTTGAACTCAAGGGAAATTTTTATTATATTCAAGTCTGAATAATACTTTAAACACAACCATTTATTAAACATATTTATCAATAGAAAGGATTCATATAATAATAAAAGATATGGATTATTTGTTAGAACTAACTATACGAGTCATAAAGTATAAAGGAAAGAGTATTACGTCGAATAAAACCACCTGCAGCCAAATCCTCTTAATACCTATTTCCTGTTCTTATGGTTTCGTTTCCGTTCCTAATACTCTCTAAAGGAGTCTGACTGGTGCGAAAGAATTACTTAACCGAAACTGCCGAATCATGTCTTCAGATTCAGGTTATTTTTGTCTTCCCCCTGAATACTTCTTTGCAGCGTAAGAGTCTTTTCTAGTGTTTGTAGTTGACAGTTTTC
>JAPMOR010079994.1:555273-578391 GCA_026543865.1 Argiope aurantia | reverse complement strand
TAGATATAGTATATATAGCTATAGTATCCTGTAATATAGATATAGTACATATAGCTATAGTACAGGTTATAGATACGAAAGCGATACTTGAGCTGGCCTCCCTTTAAAACTCCCATGCAGCACCAACCAGTAGACGTTTAACTTCCGAGGATATTTTTACCATGTCCAACCATAGATGTTTGGATATTTTATAAAGTTTGTAGGAATTTATAGTCTAGAGTGTGAACACATCTAGTTGAAAAAATGCCACTGCTTCTTTCCGTTTATTAATGATAGCGGTGCATCATTTTAAACTTTAGAGAGGAAACGATTTTTTATTCGCTTGCAAGTCAAAATTTGGTTTTATTTATTTGCATATAGCCTCTATTTGAAGTATGAGAAGACTACTAATAATTGATCTCGGTGATTTTAGCTATAGTCAAACAACGAAAGCGATATCTAAGGTGGCATACCTAAAATTCCTATATAGCTCCAACCAGTAGACTTTTAACTTCCGAGGATAGATTTAATATTCATCAGCCATAGATGCTTGAATTGTCTATAAAATTTGTATTAATTTATAGTCTAGAATGTGAATACATCTAGTTAAAAAAGTACCGATGCTTCTTTCAATTTATTAATGATGGCGGCGCCTCATCACACATTTTAGAGAGGATTCAATTTTTTAATCGCTTGTAAATCATGATTTCATTTTATTTAGTTGCATATAGCCTCTATTTGAAGTATGAAAAGACTACTAATAACTGATATCGTGTATTTTAGCTATAGTCAAATAACGAAAGTGCTACCTGAGCTGGTATCCCTTTAAAACCCCCATATAGCATCCACTAGTAGACGTTTAACTTCTGAAGATAGATTTAACATGTACTGGCCATATATGTTTGGATTTTATATGGATAATAATTTCGTACATGTGAACTTTTGACCCATAAATTGTATTTTCCCTACATCCTTCGACTCCAAATTGAATCATACCACCGAGAACCCTTGGTGATTGGTTTTAGAGATTTTCGCTATAATCGTGAGTTTTCAGTTCCGATCAAGTATTGAAAACACGATTTCAAAGGAAATTCAGTGAATGCTGAAGAACTTTTATAAGTACCAAAGGGTGAATGCTTCTATGCAGTGTGTGTTCTAATCCTTTTATTGGTTCTTTTAACAAATATCAGATTTCTCCTTTTACTCTATTCATCAATTTGACTTTAAATATTTTAAAACAAATAGAGATAATGAATTAAGGAGAAAATATTTCTGAGCTAAGTTTAAAAGAAATTGCAAAAAAGTGCGCTATGCAAGAAGTTTACCTTAGAGTACAAGTACAGGCTTAAGGGAATCTATGAAGCTGTCTATGATAGCTATATTGCTTTCATAGATACTCAGGCCATGATTATATTGACAGTAAAAATTAATGGGGCAGTCAGTTACTGGAAATGTTTCTTCCCCAAAATATCGATCAATAAAAATAAAGTGGTATTAATGCTTTTCTTTCTTTGCCTTCTGGGTTTGTTTTATTGATCCAAACATATGCTACATTGTTCCATTTTTCCATTTTTCTATAAATTTATTCAAAAATTTTATAAATTGTTTCTGTATATTGGAATAAAAATGCTACTTAGATACAGACAAACGATGTTCGGTAGCTGGAGGAAATAAATAAAAGTACTTGTTTGGGGATATTTTTCCTAAAATGGGAAGTTGAAACTCAATAGCCCATTTCTTCATTTTTTCACTAGATATTGTTTAAAAGTTTTTTGTCCATGAATATGGTGGTTAAATTTTTTGTAGAATAAATGCAGCTATTCTGTCATTCATAAACCAACCTTAATTTATAATACTGTGTTTGTACAAAAAATAAGACGATCAGACCTAAATGTTTCCTGAATATTTGGCAAAAATTTAATCCTTTCCCAAATAAAGATAGCACATAAATACCGCAAAGGATTTTTATTTGGTTTCCTACAGATTTTCGCAGGAAAAATTCGAAAAAAAAATTACTTTAAGTCTCTTTCTTTTATTTCTTTTCTTTTGAAAATGTGAGATTTTAGCCTTAGTTTATTCTAAAATATGTCATTGCTGAAGTCGTTAAAAATTTCATTTTTTTTCGAGATAATTTTTTTATCAGTTGAAATATCATTTTTATGGTATAGGCTACGAGAGAGATGTTTTTTCTATAAAAGAGGGGATCTTGTTTACGGAATTGATGTCCTCGGGCAACTGGGGTATTTCGAAATCGAATGTAACTCCCATAAGTGGTGCCTACTTAAAAACTCCCCAATAACTAGCCTCAAGGCAGTTTTGCTGCATTGTTACAATGAAATCAATGCCAGTTAAGACATTCAATAGATCTTGAAAAAATTCAAAAGACTTAGCTGTAATTCAGCAAATGTACTCTTTTAGATAGTTTGTGGAAAATAAAAATAAAAAATAAAAAATTACCTATGCTTATGGTCTTGCGGAAAATAACAAATTACCCATGCTTTTAGTGTAACAATCAAATATTGACGATTTTTTTTTTTTTTTTTTGCCTATAGTACAGAAGAACATGACCACTCCAATGAAAGAAAACTGTGGCAATCTCTCTACGCTCTAAGCCTAGCTGGAAGTGATTTTGTGAGCAAAAACAGGGTTCCTGAAGGAGAGGTTCTAATATTATCAATATATATTAATTAAGTGCTTATGAAACATTTTATTAAGTCTTTTTAAAGATGAAGAATCCTTTATATACTTTTGGTCCAAGTTTGAAAACTATCTGAAGTCAAATTAAAAGAGGAAAATATGAAGGATCTGTCACAGAAAAGTTTTGAATGATTCACTTACATGCATTGCGAATAAAAGTGTAATGAAAGCATTGGATTCACTTAATGATGTAGTAACTATATCAGTTGCAAAAATGTTGTAAAACTTATTTTGTCAGCATTCAAGAAGCTAAGCTGCAAGATGAGTTTCAGTGCTCGTCTTTTGCATTCCTTGAAAGCTAATTTACCTCTTTGAAGAGACATTTCATAAAGTTTTAAAAGATGTGAGAGAATGTTACCAAAGAAAAAGGAACGCTGTTATGATGGCAGACTACAGCGGAATGTTCCGTTATTGGATATCAATAAAGATATACCAATAATTTCGTTTTGGTAACATAAGAATGAAAAAGAAGAAAAAAACGATAAACGATTCCACAACCAAAGACAATTAATTATGGTCACCAACTGAACTCAGAATTTAAAATGTAATGCTAAAATTTTTGCATTCGTTAATTTTTAGTCAAAATAAAATTTTCATTTTTCCATTTTGCCATTAAAGTCCTATTAGGATTGAAAGGAAACATACGTGAGAGAGGGTAGACTCCAGTTAATTTCAGTTTTAGCGTACAAAAAAAAAATCACCCAAAAATCTGATGCAGATGAGTTTAATTATTTATTTATTTTGCAGACCTATTTGAGGAAACGCATAAGATATACTTGCTTCGACATTATTTTTATTTCATTATAAAATCTTTGAAACCGTCTCCCAGATTTGCCCATGCCACTTGAAAATGGCATTAATAGAAAGCAATGAGATTGCATTTCAAAATTTGAGCACTAAAATTTTATAAAAATCAATATAATTGTTAAAATATCATTTCTTTTTAAAAGATCCTCTGAGACCCTGTGTATAGAATAATTTTTTAAATATTTTTTGATGAAAAATGGCATTAATAGAAAGCAATGATATTGCATTTTAAAATTTAAACATTAAAATTTCATAAAAATCAGTATAATTGTGAAAATCTCATTTCTTTTTCAAAGATCATTTTTATAGAATAGCATTTTTATATTTTTTAACGCTCTTTAATTTCATCTGATAATTACACTAATTATAGTTTTCCCTGTTTGTAAATAAGATATGAATTATCTACATTTTATTTTAAATTTATATGGCCCATTGTGCCCTATGAATTAAAAATAAAATAAAATAAAAATTTGTGAAATACCACTGAACTATATTAAAACAGTAATATGCAAGGAATTGTGAGCTTTTCTTTAAAGGATGCCCCCCATCTCCAATTTCCAGTAAGCATAAACAACGCAAGAAAATCGAGCAAGCATTTGAACCTCTTTCCTTTAACCTAGAAAGTTCAAAGTTTGATATAAATCTAAAATTAGGAAGGTTATTTAACAAATATCATACATCTAGTTTTACGCATATAAGAATTCACGAATTTACTAACAGACAGAGCAAGAAGCAATTGACCCTTTGATGGATTTAGTCAAAATCTGACACATGTCTTTAATTATGGTGATAAAATTACATATTTATGCCCCTGTGGTTATGATGTGATTCCGTAAATAACTACTTCACGTAATGCACTATCGAACAGTTCCGGGGAATCTGAAAAACAATAGACCGCTTTATCCGAGCTGTACAAAGAACTGGTACTGCTCCTACTAAGAATTCCTACATCTCTGGAAACAATTTGAACGCAACACTGATCTCTGGAAACAATTTGACCTCGAAGGAATGTAAATGATTTCAGCACCGACGTTATTAGTATTTCAGAGTCTCTTTCTACCCAGAGGCCGTATAGGAAGACCTAATGAGAAGTAAATAATCAATCTGCAATTCTACAAGTGCCAATGTTATACCAATTGAGACTATATCACAGTTCGGGCGATAAAACTTTATTATTTAAGCTTCTGTGATTATGATGCAATTCCATGAATAACTCTCAGGTTCCCTTGGTTAAGAATCACTTCATGGAATTCGTTATCGAATTCCAGATCATCTTATTGCGGTAGATTGCTCCATTCGATCCACCTAAATAAGTGGCATTGCTTCAAGTACTCCAAGATTTCTACATATCTCGAAATAATTTCGGCACAACGCTGATATAGAAATACTATAAATCAAGATTTAGTACAAGTTTCAAACTAGAATCAATGTTATACCGATTGCAATTGTATGATTGTTACTAAAAAAATTCTAACATTTGGGCTTTGAGAGATAGTATTTTAGGTTAACATATCTGAAGATTATTTTATAACTTTAAAAGAACAATTCTTGTGTGTGTGTATATATAAATTTACTTCGTGTATCTCGGAAACAGTTCCATCGATTTGGATCAAATTTTATATTTATATGAGGTTTTGCTTTTTAAGTATATCTATATGAGTGCCTTTTCTGAAAGAATGCGATTTTACGCAAAAAAAAAATCTGTAATTAACTATTAGAATATGAATATTCAACTTCGACTTCGAAATGTGGACAAGACAGTGTTGTTGTTAGAACAACATGAAGGATGTGTATCGCGGATCATCGGTTCGAGTCGCACTTTTTGTTTACTTTGTATTATTTATATTTAATATTTTTGCTTTTTAAGTTTTTTTTTATATATATGTTTTTCCTGAAAGAACTCAAGTTTAGATGAAAATAACATTTTTTGTAACTAATTATTAGAGCCTTTTTCTATCTGCTCTCGTGCTAACAATATCATATAGTGCCATCTCGGACCCTATTTCACTATGGTAAAACTGAATGTAAGTTCAAAAATGGAAGTACTGATAAATAAACTGTTAAATGAATACTGTAATATAGCAGATTGTTTCGAATAGCATGTTAAATCAAGTGCAATCATGATTTTTTTTTATTTAAACGATCAGTTCATGTGTTGGTAAGATTGAAAAATATTCAGATGTAATGAGTATGTGATTCGTATTTAAATACTTTCTCCGGGAGAAAAAAACACACACGATTTTGCAAAAAAAAAAAAAAAAAAAAAAAAACTTTGCTTTTCGAAATATTTTTTATTTAATTTGGCCAAAAAAATTGAAGATTAAAACTCGCAAATACTTCTTCAAATTGATTGATGCGAGTATACTATTGTCCTAAAGTCCTTAGTTTTAGAATAAATATGCCGGCGTCCTGGCATAGGGGTAGCGTGTCTTCCTCGTGACTTGGGCGTCATGGGTTCGAGTCCAGGTTCGGGCTTGGTTGTTCTTTCTTTTCTATCTGTGAGATGTGTGAATGTGCCCCCCTGTAAAGAGGGGTTGTGCAAGCGAATGTGATGCGTGAGTAGCTAAGACGTATTCTTGGCCCTAGCTGGCGCTACTAAAACAAGAGACGCTCCCTTGGCTTAAAATCACTGACTTCGTCAGCGAGCATGTCCATGGCAAGTGCCATTATAAACAACAACAGAATAAATATGACATTATTATTAAACATCAGGATTATAGTTAGATATGAGTACTGACATATTTATTATCAAATCGAAGACATGAATTATGGCTAGCTTTGGCTTACATCCGTTCTTTTATTGATGGATTATCCTAAAGCAATGAATTAATAAGAAAAAAATGTTTTACATAATAATCAAACTACGAGGGAGTAGAAAGGTATTTCTCAATATCAAAGATATTACGGTTCTTAGTTATAAATTATTCAATAAAATGTGCTATACGCAAAACGAGTACATTTTAATACATCTAATAAAAAGATATCAATTCACTCAATAAGAGGAAAAAAAGATAAGAAAAATAAGGTCAAATCCTTATTTCAATAAAAGAAATTGTTTTTCATGTAAGTATGTTTTTTATGGATATTCCATGAATATAAATTGAACCAATTATCTGAAAATAGCTTGCAATGGGAATTGAGATATTCGATTCTCTGAATAAGATCAAAATGGGGATATTCGGTTAAAAAAAACTGGAATATATATTTAGCTTGTAAGACTTAGTTATTGCTGCAGGTAATATGATTTAACTGTTTAACTGTGAAGACAATCTATGTGTATAATCTTATTATAACAGTAGGATTATTTCTGGCTAGTTATTTCAAAACTAAGGGGTAAGCAATAAAATACTAATTATTCTTTTGCTTATGATTTCCTTTCTTTAAACTAGCCACTTTAGTTTCTCAGTAGTTTCAAAGGTCAAAAGTATTCGCAGAATTATAAAATCATAGCAAAAGTAATAATATTTTTCGTAGAAGATTTGATTTCTCCAACATTTCAGAAAGTTTTACTTATTAGGATATATACAAATTATTCTAAATAATTTAAATATTCATTTTTACATTAATACAAGAACTATATGCATATGTAATTCTGCATAACATTTAACACAAACATACAAAAAAATCAGAAAATGTTATGAAGATTTAAAAAAAAATCATTCATTTCATTATGTAGTTACATTTTGAAATCTATTCACTGAAAAGCTTTACAATTTCTTTTCTATTATATTTTCTGGATAGAATTATTTTTATCCCGTATATTTTAATTCGAATTCGCATTAATTGCTTCTTTTTTTCACTTTTGT
Organism: Argiope aurantia; assembly: GCA_026543865.1. Lineage (NCBI taxonomy): Eukaryota > Metazoa > Arthropoda > Arachnida > Araneae > Araneidae > Argiope > Argiope aurantia. The sequence continues at coordinate 571,102 of JAPMOR010079994.1, read as the reverse complement.
GCAAATAATGTTATTCCCTTTATTACCCTGAACATTAACATATTAAATATTAAGAAATAAATAACTAAAGGAAAAAAATTTATTTGCTTAAAATATGCTGTGTTTTTTATTAAATGATTTTTATGATGTAAAATAAAAATGGGCGATATTTCATGACTCTTTTATTATTTTAACATGCCTTTTCAAACATAATTTTGAAAGGAAATAAAAATTAAATAGGTTAGCACTAGCAAGCACAAAAATATAACAACGGTGTGCTTTTATAAATATAAAAAAGAAATGAATAAAAAAGATCAGTAAAAAATTAAGTACAGATTTAATAATGAATAATTAGTTATTACACTAATTAAAGTTTTTTCCCTTTTTATTTATTGTAAAATGACATTTATCTATCTATATCTATATACTTATAATAAAGCTCAATGTGTGTGTGTGTGTGTGTGTGTGTGTGTGTGTGTGTTGGCGCTCTACAGACCAGACCATTCAACCTAGAGCTATCAAATTTGGCACGTGTATACCTTGGAGGCCGGGAATGTGCACCTGGGGACTATTTTTTCGAATTTTTAACTAGAATTTTATTTATTTAAAAATTAAGCGAAATTTTGACGTGTTTCTGCTATAACTACCGAAAATATTACCGCACAAAAAAGATTTTTACATGAAGTTAAAGATAAAAAATTTATCTTTTAAATGATACTACTGTTTCAATCTTAAAATTAAATTTCTATTTTTAATGAATTTTTAAATAAATATTTTAACTATGTTTTTCAATAATTTTTTTCGTCAAAAATAAAAATGAGGATTAAGCACGTTTCGCATTCACGAGAAAAAAATAGCTTTTTTCAAAGTGTTGCCATCACATTGATTAAAGCTCTAACTGAAAATAAATTAAATCTTTTTGGAAATGAAATCTGCAAAAATATAATTTTCGGCAAGTGTCTGTAGGAAAGGAAAAACAAATATGAAATATTTTTTTTTCTAAAAAATAAATTCAAGAAAAATTATTTTATGATCTTTTACACTCTCTATACAGGGTATTTATTCAGTCCTGGATCCATTTTGATATTTAATGACATGGAATAACTCATATATTTTCCTTTTCAGGTTTGAATATTTTTACTTTTGTAAATATCGTCTGCGCGTGTTTTTAATTTCAGATAATTTCATTTTCCAGTCTAAATATCTGTACTTTTCTAAATATCGTCTGCTTATTTATTGCATTTTTCTCTCTTTTGTTTTTGGCAAATATTGAAATGTTATGTTTACTTTAGTTCTATGTAGTACTTTTGCATGTGATGTTTCATTCGATCGGATATTAAGGAGAATGCATACACCGCAAGAGAAAGCACAGATTTTATGGTGGTCATAGAGTTAATTTCCAATCAACTAAATCACTGACTTTTAAGAGTTAATTTCCAATCACTTAAACTGATTGATTTATGAAAATTTGAATATCACTATTCAATAAAAAAGGATCATTTTAGATTTTCCATCGATCGCTTCAAAGAAAATACGCCAATCAGCGCGCAGGTTTCTCAAGATCAATTGACCTAAGATTATGAAAATGGTAAGTTTTTCTAAATTTTTAACATTTAAAACTTCATAAATAAGTCTTAGTTGATCGTGGAAAATAGAAACATTCATTCATTTATTTAAAATTTGGTGTGTCCAGAATATTCATCAGAATATGATACCTTACTGCATTAAATTTAGACTTCATAATTTTTGAAATATATTTATAAGCAGGAACAAAATATTATTATTGATTTCATTTCAATCCTTTTGAAAGCAAAACTAAAAACTGAATTTTATACTGAATCTCAGAAATTTTTGTTGAATAATTGTTTGAGATATTACATAAACTATGAAAAATATTTTGTAGTTAACATAAGACCTAAATACCGAGCGATTCTGTTTGCAATACTCATATTCAATAATAATAATAATTAATAAATAACAATAAAGATGATTAATAAAATAAAACGCTTGGTTTTATTAAAAAATATCTTAATATTAATTGCAATTTCGTCATTTACATTTTTAATTAAAGTTGAAGTTTTACCGGAAATGGCAACAAATTAGCAAAATATATATAGTAAATTGAACGAAACGATCTAAACAATATAAGTTTGGTATGACTATCAAAATTTGAAGATTAAAAATGTTTTATTTGAGAATCCTTTAAGAGACCAGTTACTTAAAACATTTAATTAAAAATTGTAGCGCGCGGTAATACTGGCGAACCGGCTGGTCGCCAAAGGCGGCTAGTTTCCAATAAAGAAAATAACATACATTAGAATAAATTTCTGACATATGCGTATTTTAGAATATAAAACAAACCAATAAAAGTTTTTAAAAAATAAACATTTATTATTGTGTTAAAAAATACAAATTTTTAATTTTCATAATTTTCTTCTATTGAGTCTTGAATTTACAATCCATTGTAATATATTCTAGAAATTATTTTTTGCGAAATTATTTACCAGATTATTTAATTATGGAGTCAAAAATTAATGAAAACTAACTGGTTAAATGATAATTACGTTCTGAAAATATTAAAATGCTGTTCTGTCATCAAGAATACAGAAATGAACAAAATTTCTGTACAGATTACTCATTCATCAAGAAATGAGTCAAAACGCAATCTCAAAAATTCATCGATATAAACAAGAAGAAAAAAAAACCAAATTAATTAAAAGAGTATAAAAATCATTAATTTTAATCCCAAGTTCAAGAAGAAGAATCATATTGTTTTTTGTCTTTGATGTTTTCATATTTATAGTTTCTTACTGACATTAACTAAAATGAATAAGCTAGAATTTTGTGTGATTTCAAACTCCTGAGTCATCAAATCTCTCATTTAATAACAAGAAGTTATTATCGCGTGATGGCAATTGTTAATCTCTCTTAAAACCTCTTAGAACAATAATAATAATGAAAAATCAAATTCATGCTAAATCTTACAATCCATTTTTCTGACATAATTGCTGTTATAAAACAAGCTCTATGCGTTGGGAACTAAAATGTTTAAAAGAGAATGTGATTGAAATGAAAATGAAAAATAAGAATTACATCCTTTCCATGATTCTGTCAAAAACTAATTATTATTAATTAGCGATTTAAAGAGAATTTAATTAAACCTTGATTATTTCTTATTGATTTGGCTCATTGCTGCCTATTATCAGCGCTGAAAGCATACAATTGAGTTTAAACTTTTCATGAAGAATGCAGTTAATTTGTTAATATTTTTTAAAAGATAATCATTAATGATTTCTTAATAAGAGTTTGGTTACTACCCATGCATAATAGCTCTATTGTACCTCAACTGCTATTGTTACCTCTAACTTGTGTAATTAAAAGCAATCGCACTTTCCTCTGGAATTAATAGATTAAAAAATCACACCAACCATAAGTCATTCTAATAAAACTTGTCATTAAATAAATTTCATAAACAGTTTTAAAACAAGTAATTAACATGCCAAGTGAAAAAGTGTACAGAAAAAAAAAATAGAAAATAGAAAGAAAAAAAATACAGAATAAAGAAATTTGTATTAAAGATAGTTCAGCTACACTTTCTCCTCAAAGATACCATTTATTTTTTAGTAATTAGTAATGAATGGATCCTTTCCTTTAAAAAGTATTGCTGAATTCATTTAACCATGTTTTAATAGTATACACAATATTCAATTTCAGTATCAATCTTTTTAAAGGTTTATATATAGTATATATATATACAGCTGAGAAAATCTCCGAGATTCATTTGAAGTTTCATTGATAAAATGCCTTTTTTTAATATTTTAATTTTCTTAATTCTAAACTGAATTAATTCAGTTTAGTTAGATTAATTTCTCATTATAAGAACCATGAATGCTATTTTGGGACAGACCTCATAACTTTGAACCGTGATGAAATAAAAAAGAATGGCACCCAATCAGTTACTCTCTCTCTCCAAACTTCCATGTAACAACATCAGGTAACATGGACTTCCATGTTACAACATCAGGTAACATGGAAGTACAGTATTTTACCTTCTTTAATATGACTACCGATTTCAGAAGAGTGTCACGGAGTTCTTGAACTCAAGGTTCTTAACTTCAGAACATAACAGATGAGTAAAGAAATAGCATGGCAATGAGATTACTTAGTTAGTGGTTGTGCTTAGGTAATTAAAGGTATTACTTAGGATTCTTTAATACGAACTCGAGACAAAGATCACCTCACTTGGAAACCAAGATGTCCATGCTTGAGTTACATCCGCCTTGCCCAGGCATCCAGGGGGATCTGAATGACTATTCTCGTCACAGAGGAAGGCAAGAAATGAAATTGCAGTCCTGAGAGAATGATTGAAAAACATAGACGTATTCATCGTCGCAGCCCAACTTTTCCCGTAGAAAATATATTCCAAAATTGAAGCTGGGGTAACTCGAACCCACAGCAATATTATATCCATCAAGGGAACAAGAACCCACTTACTTTAAAGGAGACTTCATTCACGTACTCATGGTGCCCTCCGGTGGAATACGAAGATGGGAAGTCAATTCTGTGGTGGTATGGGTATGAAGCAAGTTGGCACCTTTCCCGCTTTTCCATTTTTCTTGTTTAGTGAATTATCTCTTCAAATGGAATTTTTCGCAACATTTGTCGGCATAAAAGCATTTCGCATTTCAGTTGTAGTTAATTATTTTAAACGGAAATTGTGTTTAAATATTGTAAAAAAAATAATATCAGAGGAAATAAAAATTCCTCTACCAAGTTACAATAGCGGAATAAATTATTATTGTTTTTTACAGATAATTAATCAGTCAAAATATTTGATATTCGTATTAATTTCCCTCGAAAAGAAAAGAATAAAGGATTTATGTAGGTATTTAATAATGCATGCCATTCTTAGAGAAAAGAAATAAATCTTTCCTGTTTCAAAAAAACCATCTTGGAGTCATTAATTTCCTTTGAACACGACGATCAATTTGGGTCAATGACTTTCGAACAATTATGATAGTCATTCAGTTCTTAGAAGTACCAACACGTTTTTTCTCTCCATCAAATGGATTTATTTTTTCGTGGAAAAAAATCAATTGGTAGAAAAAGATTTTTTTATTGATTTGAAGTAAATTGTCTTGAAGTATTGCTCTTATTGGAAATTAGCTGAGAAATTTTTATCCGTAACTTAATAACATCGAGCTGGAAATGAAAAACAGTTCAGGTCAAACGATAAAAAAAGTTTCATTACCTCGCTTTCCGGTTTTTCCTTATCAATAATTATAACAGTTTTGTTTACTAGTTGTTTATGTAATGATTCATGATCAAAAGCTAATAACATTGAATAAACTTTATAGAAACAAGAAAAAAATTCCATCGGATAATAAAAATATGAACTCTTGATATCAGTAGGAAAACATTCTAATCCATTATGTTGCGTGCACACCATGTTTTTACCTTTACATATCAGTCGAATATATTTGAACTGAATAATAAATAGTTTCTACCGCCGCAGGCATAAATTTTGTACACCATGTACTCAGTAGTTAGTTTGTGTATGCAGAATATGCTCCAGTTTCTTTCCCTGTTATGTAATACTTGTCACGTGCGAAATATTTAACGAAATATTCAGGAACTCTTTACTTTTTCTTTCTTGAAGTACGAAATATATTAAAAAATAATAATGAATATATTATTGAAAGATAAGTTCACTCAAGAAGATACTTAGATTTTGTCGATGTCAATGTTTTTTCTTCTTATTGAATTTAAAGATAATCATAAATAAATTTAATGAAAAATAATTTTAAAACTCTTTTATTAATGCATTAAAAATAAGAGATTTTTAAAAATATTTTATTTATCTTTTCCTATTTGATTTTTAATATATAATTCGCTATTATAAATGTGACGAAGTTTACGGTAATTTATTTTTGCAATTTACCACCAGGTGGCACCACTTTTATAGGATCAAAATATAATTTAATTAATCTATTAACTGGTAATTAAGCTTTGAAAATATTGAAATTGCGTATAATCAGTGAAAATATATAAAAGTACAAAATTCCAAAAACTAGTATATCAGAAAGAGAGTTACATATGGATAACAAAATTCAACTTTTACGAGGATTAATCAAATCGACTTAATGAAAACTATGTATTAATATTAGCGAGTTAAATCGAATGATTTTACTTGTGGCATTTAAATGATATAACTTTACCTAATTTTTATTAAAAAATGAATAATATAAAATAAACAGTAAAACTAATACTAAGCATACATATATTTTTAATTTTCGTAGTAGTAGTAGCTATGCATGTTAAAGGTTTCATATGTACCATGCATTAAAAAATTGCTTTTACACGTTCATTTTGTTGTTCTCAAATAATCATGTAAAAATAAATTAAAAAAGTTTTTATTAAAAAAACACAAATTACAAAATAAACAGTATAATAAGCACTAAGCATACAATATTTTAAAGTTTTGTAGAAGTAGTAGCCATGAATGCTAAAGGTTGCATATATACCATGCATTGGAAAGTGTTTTTACATGTTTATTTTATAGTTCTTAAATAATCATGCAAAAATAAATTTAAAAGCCTTTTTATTTAAATAAGAGATTTATTTTATTTTATTTATTATTTTCTAGTTGATTTTAATACATAATTCATTATTTTAAATAAGACAAAATTTCAAATAATTTATTTTTGAAATTTTATACCAGGTGGCACCACTTGTATAGAATCAAAATATAATTCAATTAATCGATTAACTGGTAACTAAGCTTTGAAAATATTGAAAAAAAAAATAATCATGCAAATATAAATTTAAAAACACTTTTATTTAAAAAAAAACCATTTACTTATAAATATTTTATTAGAAAAACGTTAGAGAATCTTTGATTTTTTTAATAAGATCCTCTGCTAAATCTTAAAACACTTACAAAGCTTGAATATGAATTGACAATAAAATTATTAAAAATATTTTGTTTTTACTTTTGATTCCTAATGCTGAAATAAACAAATAATCATCTAACTCTCTATTATGCAAGTTTTCAAACTTTTATACATCAAAGAATAGTCTGACATAAAAGAAAAAAATTGGAAAGTCTTCTTTGTTTCTTAAACGAATCTTTTTCTTCTGAAAGTTATCAATAACGTATTTGATTTGTTCCACTTTCTCTAAACATAAATGCATGGAACTGCGAAAAAGTTTTCAGAGGTAAGTAGTACACAAAAATTTTTAGTCTGGAAAGGAAATCACAAAAGGAACATTTCAAAAATCTCTGGTTTAAGCAGATTCAATAATCGTCTGATAATTTTAGAAGCGAATTTATACTCACGTGATAAAAACATTCAGCTTTGCAAAATCAGTTTCTGAATCTACAGTGGATTGTGGAACATCTACTTATAAAGGTATACAAAAAGAAATACAGCTGCATTTCTTTTTGTTTGTTTGTTTGCTTAAATTTAATTTATTATTCTGCATTGTGTTATATTTATATTTTGCTTCATATTTTCTTTAGGAAAGAAATTATAGTTCAGAATTTCATTTTTGTTAATAAATTTTTATTCTTCCTTTGCCGAATTGATTTATTATCGTTTTCTGTTTACATTCGAATCTTCCTCTTCACTAGCATTATTAGAGTAAATTTTATCTATATTGTATCAACTTCCTTTAGAATAAATAAAATTAAATATATTTAGTCAGGGCAACTTAATTATATGCTAGATTATTTTTCACTTTTTATAAGTTAGTAAATAAATTTGTAAGTCAGTGTGTTGATAAAAACAGTTAGGCTTAAAAGAACTCACTAGGATGCATACATAGAAACTTCTTTTCGAATTCCCACAGTTCTTTTTAAACTTCAGAATTTTTAAGCGGGAACTGTAAAATCATTTTCGTAAAACGGCTATCATTTTTTCTTTCATTCTATCTTTTAAAATTCGAATAAGAATTCATTTTTATAAGCTTTCATGTAACAAAATTTTCAGGCTTGTAAAGATGGAATTTTTTAATCGATTTTCCTAATTTACTATGTTTCTAATTTGAATTTTAATAGATTTTCCTAATTTGCTAGAGTTTTTAAAATTTGAACTCTTTATGTATTCTCAATGAAAATACATTATTTTAGTATTTATATATTTTAATTGTTAATATTACAACTAATTTAATTAAATTTTAATTCATTAAAAGTGATGACACTTGGTAGTTTCATTTTAAAAAAATCCATTCCAGAATGTCGTAATATTTTTAATAATGAATTATCGTTGAAGAATAAAAAGTAAAATATAATAATAATTAAAATAAAAAATCTTATTTTTAAAGCACCAATAAAAATGTTTTTTAATAAATTAATTCTTATTACACTAGATAACATGTACTTGATGTACACAATGTAACTTGTTAGATAAAATGCCTATATTTCTTGTGTTCATACAGTGCAGCACATTTTGTTTTATAATCGAACAGTGTGCAAAAGTTACGTTTTGGCGTAACTATAACATTATGTGAGTTCGTCCTGTTATTCTTAAGACAGCAATTACTTGATTCGAACTTAGGGGAAACATATAGTAAAACTCCATTAGGCATGATATTTCTTTCAAAATAAAATCTAATTGGAAAATTAACTCTAATTCCAATTTAGAGTGCTCGTGATTAAATTTCTATCTTAAAAGTAATTCCTAATTGAAATCATTAGCTATCTCATCCATTGCAATTTTTGATGAAAGTGAATTTTCCAACAATATTTAACTTCTTAATTCTTTTTTTTTTATCATTCTGCACTGATTCTAAATAGCAAATTCGTCCTTCAAATGCTCTATTAATTTTTTAAAAAATCATATTATCATTTATCATCATCTTTAAATCATTAAATTTTAAAATATCAAAATAAAATCCTTCTAGAAAATAATTACTAAGGCGTTTTTAGCTAGAGGAAAAATTATTATAAAATCAAATCTTATTTTGTGATTCTTGTCTTAGTGTGACACTTTTCAATATTGTGCAATTTTCTAAGATACAATGACTGACTGCTTCCTTTAGAGAAATGCAAATCCTCAGAGCTCTCAGAAGATTTCAACGATTTTAGGGAATTAAAGATAAAAATCTTTTTTATCACATGCCGCAATTTCGGTTTGGTTTTGAAGACATATTGTCCGTCTGTGAAATTTCAATTCAAATCAAAAGGTTCTTTCAGAACAGTTTCTATCCTACACCAAATTGCTCGAAAATCGGTTAGCGCCTGTATCTAAATGTAGCACAAATAGGTGAACAGCTAAAATGTCAGAAGCCAGAAAACAAAAATTAAGGAAAAGAATGTTTTTTAATCAATTAATTTTCAAAATTTTAGTTTATCAATCTTATTAAAAAAGAATATAAACTCTTTTTTCAAATGATTCGAAGGTAGGCATTATAAATTCCAAGGTATGTGATTACGTTCAGGATGAATCTTTTGGAAAGTTTTTCAAAAATAGCTATTTTTTTCTTAAATATTTACATAAAAAAGATTGAAAAAAACATCTATGAAACCAAAATATACTAGTTAAATAGCCAAAGTTTTTTTTAATTGGAAAAAGGGCTTTATATTTTACAAAAAAGAGGGATAAAGAAAAAATTTTCTATTTAGAGGTTTATCAAATAATTTGCTTAAAATTTTTTAGATAGCTTAAGAAATATATTATGTAGCTTTTGAACTAAAAAAAAATAAGTTGCATTTCTATTCATTATTTAAATATTATCGTTTGATTAATAAATAAAATGAAATTTTCAATTTTTTTTCACATTGTGAAGCGCTAAAACTACTATAAAATATTTGTAAATGATTAGATTACTTATTTTCTAATTCAGTAAATTAGTATACCAAATTTGAACAAAAAATATGCATCAGATTGTAATTCATGAGGTTTTTCGTAAGAAAATTCTATCATATTCTAGATTTGAGAAAACAACATTTGAAGATGCAGAATAGCATTAAAAGTATGCAAATGCAAATATAAAAAATAGACTTAGAAACAAAATTTTAATAGTTTTATAAAGAAACCTGTTCAAACATTAAGAATATTAAATTAAAAAAAATCATAATTTCGCAAAAGATCGACTTTTTAACGTAGTCACCGACCTTAAAAAATTCACAAAATGTTTAAAGAAATTCACTTTACTATATTGACTTCTAAGCAAAAGAATAGAATAGTTTATAGAAATTCAGAAAATAACAAGTTTTAATATCTTTCAGATTATTTTTTTTCTTTCTTTTTCTTTTCTGCTGAAGGCTGTATTTATTGGAATCGATTTTGAATCATCTTAATTTAATATTTGTTCGTATTCCCTCTGACTACAAGTTATTTTCCAACGATTCTTTCGTTTCACTTTTTAAACATTTTTATGTATCTTGGCTTCTTACACATTTGTGAAAATGGAAAATTCCTGGTGTATGGAAGGTTCGAAATTTTATACACTTTCGTATCTTAGCTGAAACTAAGCTATTTTGATATTCTTAGGAATTATTTACCAGTTAATTCTTAATTAGATCAAAATTTGATTATGTTATCTATGTGCATTTGGTAGTAAGATTGAAAAACAATACATTTCATAATTATAAAGTAAAAAACTACTAATTAAAATTTAAAAAATTGCTGTTTAGCACGAATAAAAGTACTTTTTCAAAACTGGTTTTTAATTAAATTTTTAAAATAAATCAACAATTTATAAAGGGTGTCCCAAAAGTAACGCAAAATGTGAATTTCTTCCATTCGTGCAGTAAAGTGTTGACAACTCTATTAAAAAAACATCTAAAAAACTCATTTGATAGATGATAATTTAGGGTTATTAAAAATGGAGCATTATACGATAGAACACCAAAAAATAACGTAAGATTTGAATTAAATTAAAAACACAATTTTTTTAAACTGTTGTATTGTTATTGAATTGCAAAGTACACAGTATAGAGTTATGTATGGAATAATAAATAGGACAAATGACTTCCACTGCTTTGCTGGCACATACGCACTTTTTTGTTGAAATTTTCCATAACCGTTTTGCATAAATGTTGAAACTAAATTCAACCACTTTTACGCAAAATGTTCATCGAAAATTTCGACGAAAGAATGCGTATGTGCCAGCAAAGCCGTGGAGGACGTTTGTCCTATTTGATATTCCATACATAACCATTACACATACATTCCACAGACGCTTACTATTATTGTCTATACTTTGTACTTACAATTTACAATTTAAAAGGGTTAAAATGTGTTTTTTATTTAATTCAAATCTTGCATTAATTTTGGCACACCCTTTATAAAGATGATTGTTCTTCAGAGAGATAAATAAAAATTGTAAACCACCAATTCTCTGTCAACCAAGAAAGGTACAGATTAAACCGGCATTAAAACACACTTACTGTTGTTGCCATAACTCAGGCAATCTGACATAGAATATAAAAACGTTTTGGTTATTAGAAGGCTATTTTCGGAAGACTACTTTTGCCTAACTGTTCGTTTTTGAATTGATGATCCACCGCCACTTTGATGACTCAGCCAAAGAATTTTTCCTTTGAGTTTGGGAAGTGAAGTAGCAAGTAATAAGTTTCCAATTGCTGCCAGTGGACACGCAAGGGCAGCAGAAAATCGACTCGAATCTTCCTTTCTCAAATATCAAGTATCCAAAAAGGGGCAGTTGTCTGTGCTGTGGGGTAGCTACATGATTGTAATGCCTCATCGATTTATCTTTACCGCCAAGCAAATATGTCAGAGGCAGGCTATTTCATTGTTTAGCTGATCAATCAAAATTGCTGAGGAGCTTACTGCTTCTATTCCATTTTCAGAAAACTTGGCGCCACTTTATGCAGCCATTACTCTTTTGTAGGAGCTGGACGGGGAATCTGTTTAGTCCTTGTATCTATAGTGTTCGCATCGTTTACGAAAATGTTACCTCATTAAAAAGTTTTATACATCTTCCTGCTTTGTTGGAGCTGTCCTGTGTGTATTGTTTATGAAAATTTTGTCTTATGAAAAAGTTTTCATGTACCTGTCCGCTTTGTTGGATCTGCCCTATGCATATAGTTTATAAAACTTTTACCTTATTAAAAAGTTTTCAAGTATTTGTTGGGCCTTCCCTGTGCGCATTGTTTATGAAAATTTTGCCTTATTCAAAAGTTTTTCATGTTTCCTGTGCCTCTACTGTTTTTGAAAATTTTACCTTAATAAGCTCTTAGTGCTTTTAAGTAATCGAATTCGCATGCACGCAAACGGTTGGACTGACAGATTGACTCCCTGAGAATGAATCCCTTTGATTTCATCAAACATTTTATAGAAATCTACCATTTGTTTGTAAGGACCGCTTTCCAGATGCCATTTGTTTATTTGCGTCCTTTTTTTTTAAATTATCGAGCTCACAGACAGGCAGATAAATTCCAAAAATGAATTGAGAGAAGATAAAAACATATAAATTTTCTACACTAAAAATATCAATGTTGATTATTATTATTACTATTATTACCATACTTCCTCTTCATAAATGTTACCATAAGTGTTAAAAGTGCTGTTCGTTTCAAACAAGAACTTTATAATATAAATTTAACTTTTACTATGATGCATCGAATACTTTTGATTAATTCCAGTGCACCGTATTTGCGTCCAATTTGTTTCAAAAACATTTATATTTATAAACAGAATAAATACCTCTTTGTAAAAGTTACAAAGGGGTTGTTAAAAGTGCTGTTTGACGCAAATAAATTTTATTATGTAAATTTACCTTTTACTATAACCCCTCAGATAAATTTTTATTGATTCCGATGTACCATATTTGCGTCCATTTTGCATCAAAATCATTTATTTTTATAAAGAGAATAAAAAGTGAACGCAATAACTACAAAATGTAAAGAACTGAAGAGAGATAAAATTTGGTACATTTACTATCTAAAATGCAGATTCTTATTAAATTTTTAACCACGTATGTCAAAAAAATGACTATCTATGAATTTGTACTTTTGCATGCATGTAAACGCAATAACTCAAAAACATGACGATACAAATAAATGAAATTTGGTATGTGATCTTATGATTACAATTCTATGTCACAATACAAATACAAATTCAGTTTTCAGATACTTGCGTATTAACCACATGTCAGGGATTAATTGCTAAAAAATCGCCAAAGATTGCATGATAAATTCAGTAAAAAGGATAGATTTCAACCAATATTTCTTAACTATTATTTTTCAATACTATGCACGACGCTCACGGTCTTAACCACAGTTCACAATTTTATAGGGGAGAAAAACAGCTAAATTTAAGTACTTTGTCAATGTTTATTCTACAATCCGAAAAAAGCAATTGAAAATAAATAAAATCTTAAACTCAAATCATTCAATATTACTGAAACAAAGTGTTGTTGATGTATACTCTAAAGTAATTTTTTCTCTATTTGTTTATATAATTCAAATTCTTCGGAAGTAAAAGACAAAACTCTTAATTCTAGCATGCTCTGACAATGCTTTTTGTTATCTCACGTCGGTCGAGGTTTGATCATAAAGCAAATTCTTTATTAAATGTCTTATTTTGAAGCTACTGTATTTAATTTTAAATTATACCTTATAATTTTGAAGTTTGATCAAATACATATGCTCGGTCGCATTTGAGCTTTCATTGGAGGCTTACTGGAATTTTACCTTTTGGAAGAAAATTTGACTAACAATTAGAAAGGTAATAAAGAATACATATTTTTCATCCATGTTAGAGAGTGACTAAAGGCTTTTTCTTATGGTATAATCCCAAATTTTTCCAAGTGAAAAACTGATAATTACTCCTTATAATTATGTCATAAAATGAAAGGAAAAATATGATAATTTTATTTTTTGATTAGAATTCTGTTACATGTAATATATGGCAAATGTAATTTTAAAATTCTGATAAATGCGACATTTTAATGTTTGAACTTTTTTTTTCTGTGCATGAATTACACCTCTTCTTTAAATCTGATGCGAGAATCTAATATCTTTCTATTGATATGAATAGGAAGTTTAGACAGAAGGATGTCGGCACAAAAGACAAGAACGTCATTTGAGCATGGATAAAATAACGGGATTCTTCTTCTTATTGCTACAAAATGGGACATTGATTTAACGAGAATAAACTAAATCGACATTTGAAGCTACTACTAAATATCATACCTTTGATTCATAACTTATCTAGCACACTATCTCTCAAAACATCTCTCAAAAACATCTCTTTCACAAAACATCTCTCAAAAACATCTCTTTCACAAAACATCTATCAAAAACATCTCTTTCACAAAACATCTCTATTACATGCACTCAGGATCAGCAATAATTACACTTATGCGTAGAAAATGCAAAACATTAAAAGAGGTTTCATAAAATTGTACTATATATTGTACTAATGGCCTTGATAAGAAGTGTCTTATAATTGAGTGGTTTTTTTACAATGCACCAATGACTATTTCATTTTACCTTAATAACGATTTCAAGATACTTATCTTCAATTGAATATTAGAGCCAATAAGTTATATAACATTCTTTTTTTCTGTTCTAACATTTATTTATTTTTTATTTTATATTTATTTATTTATATTGTTTTTTTGTTTGCTTACTCGTGAAGAAATCTTAAATGTAGCTATAAGAAATTCAAGTTTGTCTTGAAATGTGTGATCTAACATTTGAAATGAAAAAAAAAGAAAGAAAGAAAGAAAATGTTTCGTCGTGAATTTTTTTATTATTTAATATCGTATTCTTATGCATCGTAAATCGAAGCAAGCGCGCATTCAATTAAACTCACGGAAAAGAACCAGTTTATTAAAAGCATTTCTTGGGATTCGAATGCAAATATTTCCCAACATTTATAAATATTGTGCATCTTATGAAACTGTAATATAGAACCAGATGGGTTTTTTCCCTTCTTTTTCTTGGTATTAACTCACTTTCTTATCAAAATTCCAGTTTCTGGGGCAATTTCTGTCTCATAAGTTCGTTAAGACAGGGACACCTATATTTCTTCATTGTGCTGTAAGGAATGGAGGCCTAATTTTCCTTTATGATAAAGACGGGTATGTTATAGGTGAAAGCTTTTAGAGCTTCCCTAAGCAAGAGAGAGCTTCTATTAACCTTTTCTAAGGCCCCTGAGAAGTATCCATCCCACCAAATTTATCAATCTTTGTATGAAATTATGTAGGTTGGCATAAGTTCTGACAATTTTTTTTAGAAAGACAGAAACTTGGATGCTTCAGTTCTTTATCTCACACAAAATGATGTGTCTTGGTTTGTCACTTAATTATTAATTAACCAAATTAATTAATTAATCAAATTAAATTTATCTAATAAGCTAAATGAATCCCTTTTCTTATTCTAATTTCAAGCCTAAAAATATTTTAACATAATATGACTAAAAAAAAATGGCCCTTTAAAGGGTTAAAGGATAAAAGCAGTTGCAGGCACCATTAAATATCTGTAATTTCTTAACTGTAGGAAAAATTTGAATCGAGATTTTCTTTTAAGTTTTAATACATATAATAAATTCCTTGCCATTTAACTGAAAATTCTACATGGATGTCATTAAGGAATTGGACAAGAACATCTCAAATTTCCCCTGTTGAAGAACTCTACTATCCTATCTCTTCCTACAAATATTTTATTTCCTCGTATACTTAGTATAGAGGAAGTGTAGCAATCGTCAAAAAATTCGAACTCGAGATTTTGATAAATCTCAACGTTTTAGACTTCCTGAGTTTATAAAACATTTTTTTTTTGGAAAATATCGTCTGTCTGTCTGTAACAAACATAACTCAAAAACGCTTTGAACTAGACAGTTGAAATTTGATATATGGTCTTTACACCAAATTT
>JAPMOR010079994.1:540450-550860 GCA_026543865.1 Argiope aurantia | reverse complement strand
AGCTGAAATTCAGCTAATTTCAAGTATTAGAAAGTAACAATAGTGTCTTTATAAAGTACCTTGCTTTGATTACCTTTTGTTGAAAATTGCTTTCTTCAGTAAAACCTTTCAAATGATTTATTGAATTCAGTGATTCAGAGACCGAGATTTATTTCATCCTCTTTACTCTTCATCTATCTATATCTATATCTATACTTATAATAAAGCTCAATGTGTGTGTGTGTGTGTGTGTGTGTGTGTGTGTTGGCGCTCTACAGACCAGACCATTCAACCTACAGCTACCAAATTTGGCACGTGTATACCTTGGAGGCAGGGAATGTGCACCTGGGGGGTTATTTTTTCGAATTTTTAATTAGAATTTTATTTATTTAAAAATTAAGCGAAATTTTGACGTGTTTCTGCTATAACTGCCGAAAATATTACCGCACAAAAAAGATTTTTACATGAAGTTAAAGATAAAAAATTTATCTTTTAAATGATACTACTGTTAATCTTAAAATTAAATTTTTATTTTTAATGAATTTTTAAATAAATATTTTAACTATGTTTTTCAATAATTTTTTTCGTCAAAAATAAAAATGAGGATTAAGCACGTTTCGTATTCATGAGAAAAAAATAGCTTTTTTCAAAGTGTTGCCATCACATTGATTACAGCTCTAACTGAAAATAAATTAAATCTTTTTGGAAATGAAATCTGCAAAATTATAATTTTCGGCAAGTGTCTGTAAGAAATGAAACAAATATGAAATATTATTTTTTCTAAAAAATAAATTCAAGAAAATTTATTTTATGATCTTTTACACTCTCTATACAGGGTGTTTATTCAGTCCCGGATAAATTTGGATATTTAATGACTCATAAAATAATGAAGATATAAACAAACTTATGGCATTTATTGATGGAATAACTCATATATTTTCCTTTTCAGGTTTGAATATTTTTACTTTTGTAAATATCGTCTGCGCGTGTTTTTAATTTCAGATAATTTCATTTTCCAGTCTAAATATCTGTACTTTTCTAAATATCGTCTGCTTATTAATTGCATTTTTCTATCTTTTGTTTTTGGCAACTATTGAAATGTTATGTTTACTTTTGATGTGTTTCTTCTATGTAGTACTTTTGTATGTGATGTTTTATTCGATCGGATATTAAGGAGAATGCATACACCACAAGAGAAAGTACAGATTTTATGGTGGTTATAGAGTTAATTTCCAATCAACTAAATCACTGACTTTTAAGAGTTAAATTTCAAATCACTTAAACTGACTGATTTATGAAGATTTGAATATCACTATTCAATAAAAAAAGGATAATTTTAGATTTTTCATCGATCGTTTCAAAGAAAATACGCCAATAAGCGCGCAGGTTTCTCAAGATTAATTGGCCTAAGATTATGAAAATGATGAGTTTTTCTAAATTTTTAACATTTAAAACTTCATAAATAAGTCTTAGTTGATCGCGGAAAATAGAAACATTCATTCATTTATTTAAAATTTGGTGTGTCCAGAATATTTCTCAGAATATGATACCTTACTGCATTAAATTCAGACTTCATAATTTTTGAAATATATTTATAGGCCGGAACAAAATATTATTATTGATTTCATTTCAATCCTTTTGAAAGCAAAACTAAAAACTGAATTTTATGCTGAATCTGAGAAATTTTTGTTGAATTATTGTTTGAGATATTACATAAATTATGAAAAATATTTTGTAGTTAACATAAGACTTAAATACCGAGCGATTCTGTTTGCAATACTCATATTCAAAAATAATAATAATAAATAAATAACAATAAAGATGATAAATAAAATAAAACGCTTGGTTTTATTAAAAAATATCTTTACATTAATTGCAATTTCATCATTTCCACTTTAAATTAAAGTTGAAGGTTTACCGGAAATGACAACAAATTAGCATAATATATATAGTAAATTGAACGAAACGATCTAAACAATAGCATAAGTTTGGTATGACTAACAAAATTTGAAGATTAAAAATGTTTTGTTTGAGAATCTATTAAGAGACCAGTTACTTAAAATATTTAATTGATAATTGTAGCGAGCGGTAATACTGGCGAACCGGCTGGTCGCCAAAGGCGGCTAGTTCCATAATAAAAAGTATCAAATGATCATTCTGTGAACAAAATAATATCTGAAATATACTATTTTATGATTTGCTTTTTTCCACCTTAACAGCAATTTATTGTACTTGGAACATTTACTGTAATACAAGTATTCGAAACTAACAACGGTATTAAAACAATTTGTTTTGAATGACTTTTGAGATAAATTGGTTAGTAAAGTCAGCCATCTGACACTCCGATCCGCCACGAAGGCACACGGATTGAAACCATAAAACTGAATGATCGGACCGCCGCAAGGCGGGAATTGTGATTGAGTCCTAAGGGATCACCGGACACGGTACAACCTTCCCCAAAGGAAGTACGTCCCGTCATCGATGGGAGGAGTCAGATCCTTCACCTATTAGTGTACCCTCCAGGGTGGCGAGATCCAACCACCATGCCGGAAGCATCTCATCCTCATTTCGAGGTGCCCCCCCGGGGTTTAATTGGTTTGTAAAGGAAATACTTTCAGATTTCTCAATGAATTCACTGATATAGAGATTCAATTTATTTATTCAATTTGTTACTCTTTAAATTACTTCTTAATAAGGAATTCCAGCCTGTAATTCTAAGAATAAAGCAACAGCTAAAATTCTTTCATGCTCTGATTTTTTTTTTTTTTTAACGAAAGATCAGTTCATAGTGCCTGAAGTGTTTGCAGTAATTTATATTATTTCAAAAGTGAAATTTTATCTACGTAGCTGAAAGAAACTATTCTTCTAAAAATAAGAAATTTTGGAAAAAAGCAAGAAAAACACACACATCAGTTTATTATTTTTTTCTCTTTTCACAATTAGCAAAACATTTACACTAGATAATTAATTACAGAGAAAATAAATGTTCTATCTTAAACCGTTTTTACGCTTAAAAAAAATCACTTTTTATAAACAATTGAACAAACACATAAATGGATAACTTAAATTTAACAGAAATTACTCTATTCTCAATTCAGTTTAGTTCTTCTGTAACTTTGTAATGAAAACTAATAACTGAAATATATGAATTTTTTATTGTAGCTTTTGATTTTCATTAAAAAGTAATTTGAAAAGCTCATTTAACATAAAGAAGAAGAATTAACTTAATTAGTCGATTAAATTATTTTATTCTAGATCCCTAGCCGTTTTATTTTTTGAATATTGCAAAAAGTATTTTATTTCATCTACTAAAATTTTTATGAGAAGCAGCGTAAATCTTTTGTCATATAATAAAATATCGTATCCAACTGCAATTAGCATTAGAATTTCTATGTCAATTGGCAAAAATTTGTCTACTGATTGATAAAAATTTCTCTATCAAAGGCCTGGTATAAGCATCGAGATCTGGGAAGGAGATGCTGGTTCAAGTGCCGTCCTCATTAACTGATTACGCCTTAAAATTTAAAGACCAGTCACAAAATAATTCTCATACCAGTAAAATAGTCTAATTTTAATAAAGTAATCACTCTGTATAATTATACCCTTTCATTTTTTCCTAGAGTATGGCAGTTGCCATTTAAAACAAACATTACAATATAAAATACTGACTTATTTATTTCAAGATTATTAAGACAGATCCTAAAAAAATATTTTGATCTAAATAATTGTTCAAGTGAAGTTTCGCAAATTTCTTCCTTTTTTTTTAAATGGAAAAAAAGTCCAATAGACATTGATACCTCTTCCAAACAAAGATTAAGTTACCGTCTTGGAGAATGATTTAAAAAACTGCTGAAAGGATATCTCATAAGCCTTAGGAAATAAAAGCGTAAAACTGATTTTGTTTAGAAGTTTAGCTGTAGTAACTTGCCGATTTAAAGCAAGACTAGGGCTATTTTAGGACGGTCTTCGTAATTTTGAACGGCGGTCAGACGACGAGGACGACACCTGAGCTGGTACCCTCTCTCCATGCTCCCATGCCACACCACAACAGAGGGAGGGTGGGTGGCCACACCGGATTTGGTGTGCACCAGACCCGCTTACGCGACGGTTCTTTGGTAGAATCGAGTGTCGAACCTGAAACACTCCGGCTTGGAAGCCAACACCTTACCACCAGGCCACCGCGGCCCTTGGGTGCGTTTAGAAAGTTAATTTTATATCAAAATTAAAAATTAATTAATTGTTCAATTACTACTAAAACTTAATTATTTGATTAGATGTTAATTAAAGCTATTATTCCCTTTGAATTATGCATATATATATATATATATATATATATATATATATATATATATATATTCTTAAAAAAATGTATTGATAAACAGTAAATGTGAAATATATTAAAACATTTCTTCTGTTTGTAGTTACCATAAACCTGTACACGTATATTTCTTCAAGAAAATTTTCGTACACGTATATTTCTTCAAGTATTTCTCATAAATCCACAGGATTAGGAATGACTAATTTTTTTTCCCCAAATGAAACAGTTGCCATTTTATAAATCATGCTATATTCTGATATCTTGAGTCGAATTCTGTTGTAGATATTCGTCATTTTTATAAAACAAAAACTGCGTTGATCCAATTTCTTATCCCATCCACTTGCAAGTTCAAATGAAGCCTCACAAATCTCTCCTAAAAGAAAAACATGGAAACCCGACAGACACTTGTAACTCTTGTAAACAAACACGAAGTTACTAACTTGGCGGATGATTTTAAGAGTAGCCGGGAGGTTATCTCATAAACTAGAGCAGATGAAAGAAAGAAAGAAGAGAGAACTAATTTTTTCTCAACGTTTACTTTTGCGCCGCAAAAATAAATTAATACACTCATAAAAAAAGAAAAAAATGAAACAAAGCACCACACAGAATCTTACTGTACTAATAAAAAAAAAACGAAGGAAATTGTAGAAATAATTTTGGCAATCTGCCTTGTGGGCTATGCTTTTTTAATGAAATTTTGCTAACAACTCATTTCATTTAGGCGACCTCTGGAAGAAAATTTATTGCGGAAACAAACAGATACGATTTATTTATTTTCTTCTAGTTAGAATTTCATGCGTTTTTCGACGTGCTGAAAGGTCTGAAGTCCTGTTCTTGAAGTGGATGATGAAATGACCCGAACTTAGTTTTATTTAAGAAGAAAAAGAATCGGGAAAGAAAAAATTATTTAAAAAAAAAAAGAATCTTCCACTCAAAATTTAAAAAACAAAATTATGGATCCAGGTTCTAACCATTCTTTCACAACTTATATATTTATTGTTGTATAAATATGTCATATGTCAAAACCATGAACGGTAAAATACTCGGAATTGAGATGAAAAAACTAGAATCACAACTAGTACTGCTTGACAACGGATTGTAAAACCCTCCGTGCTTTTGCGCATGCTTTAGGATGGGTTTAATTCGACAAAATAGGGGTGAGAGGAAAGATGAAAGGAGATGTTTACATTAACAATGAAGACTAGCGGTTTAATGAGACGTAAACTTTACAGATAATTAGTAATATGGAAGGAAAAATGTACTAATGCACAGTAAAAATTTCAGAGCAATTTTTATTTAATATAAGGGACATAAACATTAAATTATGAAGAATAATTGAAAAATTTCTGTTCTTAAAATTTGGTAATTACTTTTTTACAAAATAATAATAATCTTTTTTGTATTAAAAGGTTTCTTTTTTCTAGGTTATTAAATTTTTTCAGGAATATTTTAATTTCCCGTTTTCTGCTTCTTGATCACAATATTTAATGATATTACGTTAAATTTTCTTCGTACCATTTCTGAAAGCTTTTTTATCACTTTTGGCTACACATATCAATACGAAATTTTAAGTTAAAATACAATGCTGTCAGAAGTAACAAAGCACTCACAATACTCGAAAAAAATTGAACTATAAAATATATAATGCGGAAAATCCTAGGTCAAAGGTGAATACCGGAAATGCGCTTATCGTTGCGTGTCTCACTCCTTAATAACATTGAATCGTCGAAATGTGATCGTCTCAGAATCTGTTGACGAACAGTATATGATATTTTTGTGATAATATACAACAATAGTTTATCACATGCAACACTTCGTGAACATATATAGTTAGCATGTGAAAGTATTTTGCTTCAATAAATAGTTTATCAAACTGGACATACGACATTTTGATGAAACAGATACGTCATTTTTTTTTCTTTTCAAATAAACTACATATTAACAACAACAAAAAAATGTTTTTTTTCTGAAATGCTATTAAAGTAAACGAGACAAATAGTAAAAGGTGTCCCAAGATTAAACCAAGATTTGAATTTGCCGTCATTCGTGCAGTAAATGTTGGCAACACTATTAAAAAAACCCATTTGACAGCTGATAATTTAGGGTTAGTAATAATGAAGCGTTAAACGATAAAACAACGTGTTAAGGCAAGATTTGAAATAAATCAAAAATACAGTCTTTTTTTAATTTTTATATGTTTATTGAATTGCAAAAGTTCACAGAATAGGTTTATGTATAGAATAACACATAGGGTAAATGGTTTTGCAGGAACATATGCAATCATTTGCCGAAATTTTCCATGACCATTTTGCATAAATGAGACTGAATTTCGTTTATGATTAATTTCCAATGCACGCGTGCTTGTGGGCTTCATGGCATAGACCTTTGACTTCAAATAATCTAATAAAAAGAAATCCACGGTGTTAAATCACACGATTCAGGCGGCCAATTTTCAAATATTTGAACTGTGGTCGCCAGATTTTCATTATTTTAGAAATATTGTTCAACAATGAAAACATGTTGTGCTATCGATTAATGCTCCATTTTTACTAACCCTAAACTATCAGCTGTCAAATGGGTTTTTATAGGGTTGCCATCACTTTACTGCACAAATTGTGGCAAATTCAAATCTTGCTTTAATTTTGGAACACCCTTTATAATTTTTGATGAAGCCTTTTCATTTTCTTATCTGAAATTGCAGAAATCACCCAACTTAATAGCGGAAGATGGACAAAGTGAGCAGATGTATTCAGTATATGAGTTGATTGAATAATTACTGAATTTTTTCTATTAATGTGAAATTAATTTTTGTAATTTGGAATACTTCCTTAATAAGAATTAATTGTAATTAGAATAGTTCTAACTATTTCTCCAAAAGTGTCAAGAAAGTAGAAACATTTTTAGTCTTCGGAAAAGATATACGAGAAGCAGTATAAATTTTTTCTTACGAAATTTTCATTTCTTAATTAAAAATTTTTTTTCATCCCTATGAAAAATTTTTTGTCATCATGTCTTTAATAGGCATTAATGTTAATAAAAGACTTAAATGATATAGATAGTTGAAGTTAATTTATTTTACACATGCATTTCTGAAATACGAAATTAATTCTACATTGCATTACAAAAATTGGGTAATTTATTTTTCATTTTTCGACAATTACTCAGAATACTGCTGTAATACCTACATGGTATTAAAATGAAAGAGATAAATCAACATGAAATGTCACATCGTCGCTATTATAACAAAATGTCATATATCAAATTCGGCAGAAGATTTTATTAATGCCAAACTCACAAATAGATTAATTATATGTGCTTTCTGATTGTTGTATGATCAATGATTTTTGTATGTTATCTCAAAATACCATAAATATTGCAATTGGTTTCAGTTGTTGCCTCACACTTTCGTTTATTTTGCTGTGCGTGTCTTTCGATATACAAAATTTTGTAATAATACTGATGATATTCCTGTCTTATTGAGCAAATGAGATACCCAACAAATATCTGTAAGGCAAATGCCTGATACTCAGATATCACACATTGACTACTTCGAACCGCCCTGAGGCGCGCGTATAAAATCTGGATGACCGGATTGCCTCGATTGCATTGACGAGAACTAAGGTTGAATCTTAAGGGCCATTACACATTGACTACTTCGAAACGCCCTGAACCGTGTCAGTAATGACCATGGTGCAACACTTACCGGGGAGAGCACGCCCCATCATTGGAAAGGGGTAATCGACCCCACACCATTTCTGTATCCATCTGGGTGGCGAGAACCAACCACCATTCCTGCAATTTCTCAATCTCCTACCTGAGGTTCCCCCTGGGAAAGCGATGTTCAGATATACGCTGATAATGAAATTCAAAGAATAATTTTGAAAATTTTGCTGCAGGTTGAATCTATATAGTCTATTGTTGGATCTATATATATAACACTTATTCCGAAATAACAATTTTCATTTCATATTAATTTGAGAAGAGAAAGTAGTCATCGCATGTAAAAACCAAATGGCGAAACTTACTTCAAAGAAATATTCTTCTAACTGCAAGTCACATAGAAAAGATACTTTAGTACTGGCTAGCAAAATTATAAAGTTATAAAAACCCTTTGGGCTTATAAAATTACATTCAAATTCAAAAAATTGCAAATAAAAAAAATGACTTAGTTGTAATACAACATTTCAGACTGCTATATTATTAAATAAATTACTGAATATGCTGAAGAAGAATATAACAGGTTTGTAAAATTCAGAAATCAACCAAATCCGAAAAATTTATAAAGACCGTTTGAAGACATGTCAGCTTTTAAACAAGATAAAATTATTTAAGCGAAGTTTAGAGCCTTTCTTATTGACAAACAAAAAAACTTTTAACATAGAAATGAATGAAAACAACCCTAAATATGATTTCAATCAAGGATTTTTTTCTCTTCTGCATTTGCTTTATTCAAGTATTGTTTCGTGTAGAGCAAAAACAACAAATAAAATTTTTTATGCTAATATTTCTTTTAATTTAAAAAGCTTTATAATCTTGCTTAGTTAAATTTCTCTAGTAGGCTTTTTGAATAATGACTTATTAAAGCTTTATATAGAAATCAAAAACGAGAACTTAAGTGATTCACTTTCCGAAAAAAAATATTTGCCAAGAAATAATGCTTCTTTAAATGTTCTCTTTGAATAATCTCGGAAGAACAGAGACGAAAACAAATAATCTTTTCTTTAAGAAAAAAAAAATCATCGCAAAAATATCTTCTGATTAATTGTCATGGAATTCTAAGCTTACTTATGGCTTATTTCCTTGACCTAAGCGTGGTTGGGGAATTCATAAAATTCCCAGCTATCATAAATTGTCTGGATAAAAGGGATCAGTTATCTCCTTTAATGGTATTTTTCCTTGAATAATATTGTATCCAAACGTAGGAAGGGCTTATTGAAAATATTTATGCTTGGAATAATTTTCGGTGTATTCGCTGGATTTTAATACACAGTGATTCTGGAAACTAATTACGTATATAAGAATATAAAACTAGGGCTGTTAAAAGTTAATTGTTCAATTTGGCTATATAAATATCCGATTTTAATAATAATCCATAATGGGCAATTAACGATAAATCCAGAAATGGTTAGTAGTTAAATCCAGAAATAGTTAGTTCCATTTGTTGCAAATTTTCAGCTTGTATGATGATTTCTTTTAAAGGAAATTGGATCCAAATATTTGATTCTCCGAATTCGGAACCTTAATTATAACTAACATATTGAATCTCCATATCATATGCTGGCTAAATTTGTATAAATTTTCTTATCTTTTCCTTAATTTTTGAACTAAAAAATTTTCCTAAAGATCATAATTTTTTAGAACCTTAACGAAAGCAATTATAAGAATTAATTGTATGTTCGTTATACAGATCTTTTTTCCACGGCATCTGTCTAAATTTTCTTATCTTTCCATTAACTTCTAAACTACATTTTTTTTCTGAAACTCATTAATTTTTTTAGAACGATGAAAGCAATTATTAGCATTAATTAAATGTTCTGCTTACTTATCCTTTATTCGTGGATCTGATTAAATTTTAAACCTTTGCATTTTATTTCATTTACTATCAAATGCTGATTTAATGCTATTAACTAATATAATTCTATTGATTCTGAAAATTGTGTTTAAAAAAAATTTGATTTTTCCCTCAGAAAATCATTATTTTTCGGAAGAAGCATTTAATTTTTTTAAAAAAAAACATATTTCTCAAAAGTAAGTAAGCTAATTGCTCTGTTAATTAAAAATTTAGATTTAAATTTTTAATTAAAAGTTTTAACGTTAACAAGAATTAAATATTATAATAAAAACTATATATATATATATATATATATATATATCCCTATATCCCTATAATCCCTATCAAAATTTCATAATAAAATCACTGAAGGGAAAAATTCCTGTCTCTTTTGCACTTGTATCACGATGTAAACAGATGTCAGTTTCTTGTATGTAAAATACCTGCCGTAGTGAAATAAATTGAAGTTAAAAATTTTAAAAGTTTCTTCTATTCGGTCTATTCTATTTAGCAATTGCTAAAATATGTTTACACACACACACACACACACACACACACACAC
>JAPMOR010079994.1:519852-540350 GCA_026543865.1 Argiope aurantia | reverse complement strand
ATATATATATATATATATATATATATATATATATATATATATATAGATAGATAGATAGATAGATAGATAGATAGATAGATAGATAGATAAGTAGATAACATCGTTGTAGAAGCCGTGCAAGTTTTTAATTGATCGATATTATTAATTCCTAAATCTTTTTTAGCTGGTACATTTTCGCAAGAAAACAAAATGTCATTTACTAATCAGTAAATACTAACATGCATAATTGCTTTAGACTAAATTTGAACGAAATTTTTAATTCTACTTTAGGATGATATAATGCTTTGATGGCAGAACTCACGATAGTAAAAATCGTGTGTAGAAATCCTCAATTTGTTATACAGATTTACTCTTTTTACTTATAAATCAAGAATCTAGGGGAAAAAAAGTATTGACAATAAAGAACTTTCTTTCATTTGATTGCTATTTTCTCGGTCTGTCACCTGTGATACTTAAAGCATAGAAATCTTTTATGAAAATTCGAAATTTTTTATACTCTCATTTCTCCCTTGGTTCGCACCACTATTTTTCATCAAGACGATAACCAAGGTATATACTAAATATTTTCATGTTGATTGATTTCTTAACACTTTTCTTCCCTCACGTAAACTCACTTTCTCTCTTTTAGAGGACAACTGGTATGAGATAAAAAGTGACACCATCGATGAAAACTAACGCCTATGTAGACTAATTTGTCCGAAACTAATTGATATTTAATGAGAAATCTAATCAAACATTTCCACATTTTCTTAATCAGTTTAGAAAGATACAACATTTTATTGTCAAGCTATCAAAATATTTAATTTCCAATCTATAATAAACTTATCTTCACAAGTGGTATGTTTTAGTATAATAAACTGATGTGCGAAATAACACTCTCAATAAAACAAAATTTATTTTTTTAAAGATTCACTTGGATTGACAAAATGAAGCAAGAAGTTATTACTTCGGTATCATATTATGTTTATAAATTGTTTAATTATTTATTATGATATTATATAATTTATATCTTATTATATAACATATAGTAACATTATTATTTATATATATAACATATAGTATGAATATTTATTCTCCTTTTAGATTTAATTTCATAACTTAGATAATTTCCTATTACTATTGTGAGGAGTTGGCTGGAACTTTAATAAGTAAAGATATATTCTTTTGAGGACAAAAACGTATTGTTCTAAATATATAAGCTGAATAAGCCCTAAGAAGTTAAGGTCACATAATAATCTGTGCAGTAATAACTGTACTTCAGAAATTATTTAATAATTTATTTAAACTTGAAAAATTTAAAAAAAAGAAACCTAATAACCTGTTTAACTACAACACGTCTACTTGCCAACATGAAATGAACTTGTACCAGAAATTCATCATTCTCATATTTTATTGATTTTTTTAAAAACAAAATTACCTTTATTAGAAAAACAATAAACACTACATTATAACTGGCTATTTCTCTTTCAATATGAACATCGATAATATATTTGGACGAAAAAAGTTGGTAAAATCAACTAGTAAAGCTCATACAATAATATCCTTCCAACCTTTTATGGAATGCTGCCGTTGCAATACTGTTTTTTTTTCCTTCAGTCTTATATGTAAGTCGGATTACTTTTCGGTTCTGGTGTAATATTGATCTCCCAGCGGATTACCTGCTCCATTTATTCATTCCATAAGCAATGTTTATAAACGGGAGGATAATGGAAATCTGGAGTAAGAAAGCGATCAGGTAGTCGGTTATTTTTATGTCATCGGATTATTTCTAACATGGGAAGAGCGGTAGTGTCTTCCCTTGACTTTATGAACTTTTGTATAAAAAATCGTAATTCTACATTCTCTCTCCACATAGCACAATCTGTCATCATTCCTTTATACATAATTTGCTGGCAATAACCACAAATTACCAGTCTAGAATCAAGAATAGATCATGAAGTTTGTATTTATCGGCTTACCACCTATTGATATCATAATTACCAACAGTTGTTTTTTTATAATAATATAATAATAATTATAATAATATAATAAATAATATAAATAATTTTTATATATAATTTACTTATATATAAACGTATTGCTACATTATCTCTCCACATAGCGCAATCTAAAATCTTTCTTTTGTATATAATTTGTAGGCAATAGCCATAAATTGCAAGTCTACAATCAATAATATATCATGAAGTTTGGAATTTTCGGATTACCATCTATTGGCATCATGGTTTTCAGCAGTTATTTTCTTTCAATGTTAGCGTTTAAAATGAACATATGTATAAAAATTCGTATCGCTACATTCTCTCTCCGCATAGCACAATCTGGCATCATTTTTAATACATAATTTGTACGCAATAACCATAAATTACAAATCTAGAATTAACAACAGATCATGAAGCTTGGATTTGTCGGATTATCACATAGTGGCATCATGGTTACCAACAACTGCTTTCTTCTAATGTTATCCTGTAGAATGAACTTTTGTATAAAAAGTCTTATTCTACATTCTCTCAGCGCATAGCACAATCTGACATCATTCTTTTTTTTATATATAATTTGCAGGCAATAACCACAAATTACAAATCTAGAATTAACAATAGATCATGAATTTTAGATTTTTTTAAAAAATATATAAAAATTTATTCAGTTTTAATCTTTACCCTCTAAGCAGCCTGATTGACTCTTCCTTTTTATATATTCAGTACAGAAACAGGAAATTCATGTTAATGTTCCTATTTTCTTGAAATTAGATGGTTAAAATATTCTTAAGAATTTAGGGTCTTAATGAAATGCAAAAATTTCGGTTTATTTGCTTTAAAAACTAATATTTCAGATCTTAAAATTATTAAAGCAAAATAATTGGGAATTTAGAGAATTAAAAATAAATAATAGAAAGTCAGAGAAAATAGAAATATACAATTTTTTAGCTAAAATTTATCCAAATTATATGTGAAACATGCAATAAATATTGTTTTTAAATTGACAAGAAGACAGCGAAAACATTTGTTATAACTCATATTTCTTAAATATTCTTTTATTGCTATTTATAATGCATTTCCATTTATTCAGCTAAAATACTGGCAGATCAAGAAAAATATAAATTTGGACAGCACTGAAAAGGAATAGATTTGAGTCCAACATTTATGAAATAATTATAAAACAACCACAACCACCTAACAAAAGAAACTGACCATGCTATATAGATTTGCAGGTAGGTTCCATGTCTCAATTACCATCTTTATTTTGTTACCTGGAGATACTTTTTATATGCTTAGCTAGATAGGAATTTCTTAGTCCGATAATTCTTATTGGTATTATTCTTACTTTTTTCAGTAACTGAGTAAGACAATTTTAGTAAACTGATTCCTCGACAATCTTGGTAAAGTGAATAGAGTCGATCGCCTTTTAATATTTATTCCTTTCAAAGTGCATATTATCCGTCCCATTGCTTTATTTATCCAATATGCTTAAATGCTTCTTATTAACGTTTGTAACGACGTGGTATATTTGGGCATGATATCGTATTTAAGGGCAAAAGTCATCGGAAAGACGAGCTAGAGAAAAAGCCACACGAGTCTAGTCAGAGCCTAATTTATCGGTCATTGGTCTGTATTAATGGTCTTCACATTGCAATCTTCTGCATTTTTAATAAACATTTGCTTGTCTTTTTCATTTGTTGCAGAACAGGGCTTTATTCAGTGTGCTACATCGATTGAAGACGTATCATTTCATTTGGCGGAAACGGCTGTTTGATTTCTTCTTTCTTTCTTTTTCTTTTTTTTAGAGCTTATTTTTAAAAATTAATGAGAGGAAAAAATTCCTACATACTTTTTCTAACTTTTAGGAATAAGGCACAATTAAATGAGAAAAATATGTTTCTATTAGTTTTCTGTCCACATTTTGGAGAATGTGCAATAAAATGTAAGCTATGGAATAAGTTTAGATTAAAAATGAAAGAAAATAAATTTAAAACAAACCTTGACTATAAAGAAGCTTTGTCTCTGAAAGCTTGTTCATGAATCAGATAAACGGGTAAATAATTTATAAGAACATTTTTAACATATACAGGGTATCTCGAAAGACTGTTTTCAAGCCTTTTGAGTTATTCAAATACACGGAAAACAAGTTTTATTTTTCAATGGAATATGGGGTCATACACACAAAAAGGTATGGCTGCTTATGGTGTGTATGGTGAATTGAATAAAAGAGAAGTTATACAGTATACAGAATGTTCAACGCATATTTAATGGAATACGAAATGACAAGTTTATACAATCTACTAGCATGAAGAACAATATTACGTGTCATACTCAGCATGGTAGACAGAATAGTTTCAAGTAGGGTGCATCATCAACAAAAACCTTTTGAGTACTTAAAGTAAGTGTTCAAAGAACTTGCTGTCTGAAGAAATAGACACGCTTCTCTTGTTATTATTCACATAACATAACATATGTTGAACATCTCATTTGGCATATTCTATTCATTTACATAATTCAATTATAAAGAGCCCTTATAGCGGTTTTAATTTTTGAGTTTCCGCTCCCATGTTCTATTTAAAAAAAAGATTTGTTTCTTTGTGCTTTGCTCTTCTTCCCTTGATACAGTCTGGATTTCTTGTTGTTTATATTATAAATTCCATAATTTTCGTAAGGCTTTAAAATATTAATAATAGTGTAATAAAATTGATAATAAGAGGAAGTGCAAAAATGAGGTAGAAACTTCAAAGTTTCACTGTAAAAGACTTCGGGTTGGATAATTTATACTAAACCGAGAAACAATGAGTATCGACAAAGTTCCAACAAAATAAAATACGTAACACATTTCTATTACAGAGAATCAATAAAAAGATTCCGTGTGAATAAAAATAAATTAAAAATGTAAATATTTAAAATAAAGCCACGCGAGTTCGTTTAGAATGAAACTAAAAAAACTTCATTCTTTTTTTACACTAAAACTTTATATTTCTTACATTTTTTTGACAAATGCATGATAAGTTTCAATAAAAGCAAGACTCAAGTATTCACATATCAAACAGAGTGGATGAAACAAGAAACATTAAAAAGGAAATAAAAGATATGATACAAAAAATAATAATAACATACTTAAAACCTGCAGAGGTCCCCTCCTGTCTCTCCCCATGCTCTCTGAAAGAGGAGGGGAGAATCAAGAATGTATAGTGAATAATATTGATTCATTCATGCCTAATTGGCTCTTGAATTGCAAAGTTGTATGTTCAACCCAAATTCTTATTTAGAAAGTTATTAGTCCATCTTTAAAAGCGAAAAAAATATATGCATAAAAAAGTAAAAAAAAAAAAAAACTTTAAGAGAATGACATAATTGAAGGATACTGATGAATTCTCTCAAGTGGCTGTTCCCAGAATTAGAGAATCTGTATGATTTTTCTTCAGTTTCATGTAACCACGTTCTGATATTGGTTGTTGAGAGTCAGTATTGGGATAATTTTCATTGGATTTCCACAGAATTTCATTCAATTACATTATATCTATCCTTTCATACAGAAATGATAAGAATAAGCAGTTTATTCAAGAGATGGAATTTTCTTTAGACACAACAATAATAGCGATGAATAAAATGTCCAGTTTTCAGAAGCAGTATGCATACGTATTTGGCAATAAATTTGTCAGGCGAAAATTCTGATAAATTATGAAAAATAAAGAATGGTTTTTCAGCCATTTAAGACACGTCTTTTATTTTGATGCGTGATTGAGATAGATGTGTGATTGGATTAAAATAATCGGTTTATCTTTTATCTTTCAAGAAATATCGTGTCCTTTGAAATTCATGTTATATGAGTAGAATAATCTACGAGAGTGGATAACACTGGACTTTCTTGCATTCTTCTATAACATGAAATGTTTAGCGTTCAATTTCGCTATATACCATAGATAATAGAATGCGGATTAAAAAAAATGTTTGGACTGATGAATCTTTTTCTTTTTTTGACTAATTTCATCCAAAATTCCATACATACCTGCAGTTATGATGACAAAATCTGGTGCCAAATTTCGGCGATCTTTTTACTTTGCGTCTTGGGTTATCAAACTCATCTGAACTAAAACGGTCTTCCCTTAGACCAAGAATGTGAAACTCAGGTCCACAATATACATATCAGAGACTTAGAAAACATAACAGCACACAGAAAAGTGTTTAATAAAAATTCGTAGATTATTTTTTAAAAATCCCTATGTATGTGTATGAGCCAGGATTGAACCTAAGTTTGAAAACATTCGAAAAGTGCCATAGGATATACTTTCCATGTTTGGAAATATTTATCAGTTCGAGTCATTATTTTCATTTATGAAAAGAAAGATCAATTCATTATGAAGATCAATGATTATTGACATTCAACTTGGATCAAGTTTGAAAGAAACCATTCCGAACAAGATATTCCTCGAAGTATAAAGAATGCCAGTAGAAAAGATACCAAGTGACCAAAATTGAAACCGTAACACTATCTTTGCCTTTGTTCTTTTTCATACAGTTTCTTCAAAATAAACTTATGTGGATTTGTATGTGTGTGTGTACTGCTTTTGCAAACGTAGCTTCAGCTTAGTATTTCAGCTTTTGTTGCAGACTGATTTCACCCAAGATTTAACAGGAATTTAGAATTGTGTTGTAAAGAGATTATACAAAATCGAATTTCTTTTTGACGCTAGTTTTTAAATTATCGAATTGGCAGTTTGACAGGAATAATTTAAAAAAGGTTCCTTTGAATATAGGAAGGTCTTAAATATGAAGATTAATCAATGGCAGATTTCTATCTGGAGCAAATTAGGTAGCTGCCTACCATAGAAATGTAGGAGAAGGCGTAGGCAGTTCGGTTAAAAATGCTATTAGTTTAGCTGCCAATTAAATGAATTTGTAATTTTTTTAAAAAAAATATCTATGAATTATAAATTGAATTGAATTATTAAAATCATTAATAAAAATGATAAATATTAATTTAATTATAATATCTTCAGATATTAATTATTCAATTAAATTAGATGGCTGTGTTATGTTTTACCTGTAAAAACAATTTTTTTTTTGTCCTGCAAAAAATAATTTTTTAAATTTTATATTTGCTTGAAGTTTATTTTTTCCCATTTAATCTATCATAATAAACAAATGATTTCCTTTTTAAGTAAAGAAATCATCAAATAATAATTATGGTTGATTTCTCAAGAATTTTATTTCTTTAGTCATTTTTTTTCTCATCATATACATATATAAATAATTATTAATTAACATTCTCATAATATTACTAAAGAAATAATAAAATCTAGAGTACGTCATTAATGCACAATAATCCCTGTTTATACGACTTAATTCTGTGGTAACGAGGTGACGGTATGTAATTAAAAAAAAGCACATCATTAGTATGTTTATTAAGTTAAAAATAAAGCAAACTGTGGATTGAATTAACTGAACAGTTATGAAAAGAGGGATCTCATGGTTTGCATTATCTTTGGTCGTATAATACCTAAAGAATGAGCAACTGAGACAATTCAAATCTCAGTTTCAGATTTTTTCAATAATTAAAATGTTTTTTTTTTTTTTTTGTCCTTCGAAGAAACTTGAAAATAAAAGATAATTAATACGAAATACTGTTGTCCTTTTTGAACTGATTAACAATAAAACCACCGTCTGAGGTTCTCCCATTATTTTCTGGTTTTAAATATATTTCGTCATTTAATTAAATCCAAGTATCTAAGTGAAAAAAAGGTATTTCAAAAAAAAAAAAATTCAAAATAATTGCAAATTATTTTGAATTATTTTCAATTAATTATAATAAATAAATATAGTATAAATATTTATAATTAGCCAAGTCTCTTTTTTTACGCGTCTTGAATCGATATAACGCGTCCTCTATAAAATTAGCATTTAAATCCCTTCTATTATTGAAACGTCAGATTAATTAAAATAATTAGTCTCAAACTCTTTTTCACAATGGAAAACAATGATTTCTCTTAGTTTAATAAAATTCCAGAGTCCCAATTACAAATTTGAGATTTGGGCGGAAACCTCAACGGATTTTTTATTAACAAGTTTCCTTAATTAGCATCTCCAAGGCCTCGAGCATCTAGTTAGAAGTGTAACCCAATAAGATCCCTCCTGCTGAGAATGAAATTTCATTAACGAGGTTTTTCTTTGTTTTTATTTGTTCACCAATTAAAGTGAACCAAGGGTCATCTTGATTGCAAGAAAAAATGAGCCGTTAAAAAGTAATTTACTCTTAACTTCCGATATGCGTGAAGCAGATCTGTTTAAGCAATTGAAGCAAAGTGATATCAGCTGGCGAAGAAAAGTTAGCAGATTATTTTCAATTAAGATCTGTAGTTAATTGCTTCATTCAATTAGATAAATATCGTACATTTTTTCACAAACTTTGTTTTCGAGGTTTCGTATATATGAGCCTAAATATTTTCACTTGAAGTTGGATCATAAATATATGACACAAGTAGTTTTAATTAATTTATTATAATTGTTTCATCCAAAAATATTTTTAAAGTATTAGAATAATTTAGAAATATAACTTTTTTTTATTTTCTTAAATATTACATATTCTTTTCACATAATCAAAATCAAGGTCTCGTATGAATAAAGCCTTGAGTTTCTTACTCAATGTCGGGTCATAAATATATGAAACTAGTTTTTTTTTCTTCAGTTTATGATAACTGATTGCGTAGGAAATAATTTTTGAAGAATAAAGCAATTAAGATATGCAATGTTTTCCCTTGCATGCATGATTATCGTATTTTCTTTTCACACGTTTGTTTTTTACGTCTTGTATTCCCGCTGCAGTAGTGTAGTGTAGTGTGGAGAGGGGGATGCCAGCTCAGGTGTCGTCCACGTCATCTGACCATGGTTCAAAATTACGAGGTACGTCCCAAAATAGCCCTAGTGTTGCTTTAAAACGGGACGTTAATATAACTACACTAAACTAAACTTACGTCTTGTAAATATAAGGCCCAAATATTTTTTATCTGAGATTGATTCATAAATATATGTTACATGTTATTTTTATTAGTTTAGTATCGATGGCATAGCTGGGGTAGGCAGGACAAGTGTCTTGGACACCATTATTAGAGATCACATAATTGTGAAATAAATTAGTTGAGCTTAATAAAAAAAAACCTCTTTATCTCCAAAATTAAAATGGACTTATTAAAAACATAAAAAAGAATTTGTCTCTCATTTTAATATTTCTATATATTCAGTGATCTCTATTAATTCCCAAATTCAAACGTTATTTAAGTTTCGTTCACAAACATCATTTCTAACACAGACAAGCGAACCATGAAAGTCTGAAAATACTTTTTTTGATAAATATTTGAAGGTTAATGTATATTTTTGTTCTAAACAAATCATGGGAGTAGTAGTTGATTAGTAGACGCAAAGTGACATCAGATTTAATATATATAAATTCAAAAAATCATATTCTATTCCCTTATCTTTCTTATCAATCAACAAAGTGTTTAGTGTTTAAAAATGCCTATTTTAAAAATGCCGTTATTTAAGTGCCGTTCGCAAACATCGTTTCTAACATAGACAATCAATTTTTCAATCACCAAAAAGTGGATTAGTTTTTACTGTTACTTTATTTATCTTTATTTAATGATGCCGTTAAATAAGCTCCGTTCGCAAACATCGTTTCTAACGTAGACGAATCGAATCATAAATGTTTGAAAATACTTTTATAAATAACCAAAGGCTAATATACCTCTTTATTCAAAGCGACCCATGCAAGTAATAGTAGTAGTACGAGTAGTAAAGTATGGTATTTGATTAGTAAGCGCAACGTAAAATCAGACTTTATAAAGCTCACGAGGAAATATTTCTATTCATCTATCTTTCTTATCAGTAAGCAAAAAGTTGATTAGTGTTTTAAAATTCCTAGTAATTTATGTTTAGATATACTATAAATCAACTAAATGGGAAGAATTAGAAATATATTTCATTTACAATAACAGTGCAAAAAAAGCATTATGTGATGGTAGAGGCGCGGATAGAATAGCGAGCTATTAATTGGATATTTCCACTTCTTTTTAAGGCTGGGATTAATTTATTTCGTTTTAAATTCCAATTAGAACAAGAAAAAACAAAATCTTTCATTTTTTCTCATAATATTAGTGTTACTCCTCAATCGAATGCTGCAGTATGATCTATTTCACAAACTGATTCTGTAAGAGAAGTTCTTAAAGTTTCTCCTACAGAAATTTAATTCCTGCTTAGCATCTGATGATGAATAATTAATTAAAAATACCCTTACATTTGCATAATCATTAAAATCCAGAGGAGATATCAGATTCGTGAAAATTCAAAACATTTTTATTAATTTAGTGCCGAGTTCCTAGTTTTATTTTTTAAATATAATATATTAATTCGTTTCTTCATTGAATTTGAAAATAATGTTTTTGATTTTTTTATGAAAATTATTTGTTGAATTCATTTATTATATCAATAAAAATTTTAATCAGTATTTGATTCTTATCTTTTTAAATAATTTCTGTGATTACGACATCGATTGCTTGAATTTAATTGGATAAAAAATAAGCTTCCGAATAATTGAAATATAATATCTTTAAAAACAGCGCATCTCAAATATCTTTAAAAAGCTTACCATAATTAAATTTTCAACTCAATATTAATATAAAAATCATTCTAAATCAATAATTATATTAAATTTCGTGTTTACCAACTGCTGGCTCTAATTTGATAAAAAAAAGTTATATTTAAAATAATATATTTTCTTAATGTTTCTCAACTATTAAATTGCTTCCATAAAAACCAAAAATTTTTAAATTCTGAAACCATGTAAAATTTATTTTTGTGCAAAAATATTTTCGGAAAAAAGGCAACATTCAGATTATATTTCCTTGAATTACAAATAACTTTCAGAGGATCTCGTTTCTAACTTTTTGACTAAGAATTTTCTAACTTTTTTTTAAGAAATTTATTTGGAAGTTCTAATATTTTTATTTCACAATTGTGTTTCAACTATTTCAGTCATATTTTTATAGAACTTGCGTTATTCTTTGATATTTCCCATGGAAAGGTTACTTCTTTAAAACCCAAAATTTTCAGATTAAATTACTCCGATACGGACAAAAACATTATAAAAATAATTCTTTTATATATATGAACTCTGAAAACAATTTTTTTTTTTTTTTTTTTTTTTGCTTGAAAAACAGCTTTTCCAAGATTCGCTGAGACCTTTCAAATAATACAACGTACTATTTTATATCATAGATTTATTTCTCCAAATTTGTTTGTATAATTTCCTAAAATTTACAAATATCTCTATACACGAGAATAAAATAAATGATCAATTTTTACTCCAGTACTCGCCTTTTCACATCTCTCAGTCTAGTTAGCTGAAATTAGGTTCATATTAGTGAGACAATCAACTTTCAGTCATTAAAAATCAAATCCTGAAAAAATTCAACGCATTCGATTTTTTTTCCTTTTATGAGCAGTGGTTTTTATTAAAAATGTTTTACCGCTAGATATTCTTTCTTTATTTTTTAACTCCTGACTGGTTTTTTTTTTTTTCGAATATCGCTGCTATTTATGTCAAAACGTCATATGTCAAAGCAAGATATAGCATTTTTGACAACATATAAATATCGCATATCATTTCATCAATTAAATGATTTTACAAATTTAGCATACATTTTGATATAACAACGAAGTTAGTTCATATTAGAATCGGTTAAAATATTTCATCTTGAAATTATCATGTTTTTATGTTTACGGATAATAAAACGTCAGAAATTTGGATTATCGGACACTGATCTGTGCTCTTGCAGCGCGGGTGGAGTTCAAAATGTCGAACACTTGCTTTTTGACTGCTCCAAACTTGCTGAAGGGAGAAGGGATTTTATTGTGGATCTCGATGCCTGTAATATTAAGTTTCCACCTCCGCTTCATGTTTTGGTCGACCACAAAATGGCCTTTTTCCCATTCAGTAAATTTATTGCCTTTGCTGCTTCAGTTTTTAATTAGTCTTGTTTTTGTTTTTTTTTTGTTTTTTTTTCCTGTTGTTTTTATCCTTGTTTTAATCTGTTTTTATCTATGTATGTAGTTGTTTCTACTTACTTCTGTAAGCCTTGTGCTGTACTTTGTGGTGCACAAGGATTGCCTTATTGCTAATAAAAAAATATCAAAACGTCGTATTGTCAAAAACCACATATAACAAAACATAAGAAATTTTCATGCAACAACTGGATCCATTAGAAACATATGGCATTTTGTGTCAACATGCAAAAAATCGCATATCATTTCATCAATAAAATGTTTTTGCAAATATATTTTCATACTTTTACTTTTACGGAGCATTTTGAGTTTAGATTTGCAGTACAGTAAAGAGAACTGAATATTCAGGCTGAATTCCTTCCTTTGTACGATAGAGTCCAAAGTTTGATACGATCTATTATTTTATGTACACACCAAATTTCATTTATTTTGCTTATTTTTTTCTTGAGTAATCTTGTTCATACGCATGCGGACAGATAAAAAACTGCTGCTTCGTGGATTCATTTTAAAATTAGGCTCAGATCGACAATTTTGAAATAAACATTACATACCAAAACTAATTGATTTGCTTTATTGCATTTATGAGTTGCAGGCTCATATACGCATAAATATCCAGATAAACTAACTGTCAATTTGTCCACAATTTGAAACTGACAGTTTTATTAATAGTATCATATACCGAATTTTATCTATCAACAGCCTTCTGATTTTTAGTTATGGTACATGTACGCAACATGTGCACAATACATGTACATTTATAGGTATACAATACTTGTACATTTACATGTACACAAACGAATAGACATGAAGACTTCCCTTTGTCAGATTTAGTCCAAAATTTGTTGCAAATTTATAACTTCTGTGTAAAAATCTCATACTAAATCTCATTAGTCCAGCTTGTTGCGTTTGTGAATTACCTAGTTCTCAAACAGAAATGATTCCATAAATCATTTTTTATTTTTGCATTCATAAAATATAAAACGAGGATTCATAAAATATATTTAAAATCTAGATGTCACTTTTTGAAGATTGCAATATTTTTTCTTTGCATATCTCTTGCAATGGATAAAAAAACTCTATCACATATAAAAAGACGTTAGATGTTTACTTTTCATATACAATAACTTTGAAATTTTGTTCGAAGTGTTTTGAAGTACATCATGATTTCTAGGAAATAGTCATCCTTTTTTTCTTCTTAAAACTCCAAAGAAAACAATAACTATTCAGTGGATGATTGATTATATCTCGAGTTCTGTTCTTCGCTTGCCAAATTGGCAAGTTTTCCTATCTAAGAATTAAGATGCCATTTTTTATGAGCCTTCGCAAATTATTTTCTTAGAGTAAAGCGGCTCAGATTCTTCAACTATAGATGTCTTCTGAAGCTTCAACTACACAAATATTTTCATTTTATAGTGTAATCAACAATCTTCATTCAATCTTCGCTTAAATAATTCATACAATTTTCTCATTTATTTAATTCGCGAAGTATTTATTAGTAACACTAATCTCATTTATTGACTTTATTTATTTAATAATTGATATGGGTAAATCTCCCAATTATTTCCAACCGGCTTTGCTCGGAATGAGAATTTATGTAATGAAAAAGTATATTTATTTAAATTATTATAACATACGAATTCCACTTATCGTCTGATAAAAAAAGCTATTCAGATTCTCTAACTATAGATATCTTCTGAAGCTTCGGCTACACAAATATTTTTATCAGATAATGTAATTATCAATTCGGTATTCGCTTAAATAATTCTCTAACTCGCTTCATTTCTCTAACTCGCTAAATATTTATTAGTAATATTAGTTTTTTTAATTCTTATTGGCTTTATTTATTTAATAATTGATATGAATGAATTCCTCAATTATTTCCATCCGATTTTGCTCGGAATGCGAATATTTTCATGTTTAATTCATTTTGATGTAAAAAATACTTTCATTTAAAATATTATAACAAACAAATTCCACATGTCATTTGGCACGTTTAAAAAATTAAAATGAGAATAATAGTTGTATCAAGCAGATATTAAAAGTCACTAAAAATTAATTTTCTCTATATTAATAATTTTTAAATTCTTTAAAAATTATTAATATGGAGAAAAATTTAAACATTATGAGTAATTTAAATAAATAATTTACAACTGTAAATTTTTAATACACTTGCAGATAAAATGTAACTAACATAGTGAATGATACAAAATCTGTATAGTATTATTTTTTCGAATATGACATTTATACCACTTATCATATAAATATTTTGAACAATCTTTAACTACTGGACTCTATTCTTTAGAAAATAAGACAACTTTCTAAATCAAGGCTCAAATCAGAGGTTTTTAGATTTTCGGTGCAGTGAATGAAAAATAGATTACGAAATTCCATCATTATAATCAAGAATCAAGTCAAGTTAAATAAAAATGTTTATATAAATGCGATAACACACAAATAAAAAGAATATTTTTTATTCTTATACTCGGTGTTATTTGCAGTGTAAATATTTCCATGCCTTTGATTACAAAAAAAATGTCTATGATTAATTGCCCTGAAACCTTCCGTATGTTTCAAAATGATGCAAAATTTAATTAAATTTTGCAAGTGGCAAATAAATAAAATGATTTAATATGTTAATAATATTTTCACTTTATAGGAATGACAACAATAATAATAAATAATTGCTTTATCTAAGAATTGTTAAATAGTTAATAAGAAATAAATTATTTGACAATTGAAATCTTTTATCCCTCACAGTATTTGTGACTAAAATTTTAAGAAAAACTGTTCAGTAATCTCGATTTTTATGGCTTACAAACTATTTTACATTTCATTTTTTTCCCTGAAGATTACCGTAATATCTACTTTATGGCATTGTTTTTTTAAAGAAAATTTAGTTTGAAATGAAAATATTCTTTTGATCGATTACATCAAATTTTAAATCTTTTATTGTAAATAAATAAACCTATTTAATTCATCTGTAATATTTTCAATTGTTAGGAATGACGACATTAGTAATAAATAATCGTTTTATCAAAAAATATTAAATAATTAATAAAAAAATAAAATATTTGATAATTGAAATTTTTATCAAAATAATCCTTACCCTTCATAATAATTGTGAGTAAAATTTAAAGTAAAATATTCAGTAGGAATATTAGGATTAGGATTCATTTAGCGTACAAACTATTTTATATTTCTTTTTTATTTTAATTACAAAGAATTCTACTTTACGGCATTATCTTTTTTTGAAAGAAAATTTAGTGTAAAATGAAAACATTCTTTTGATCGATTACATCAAATTTGAAAAACATTTATTGTAAATAAAAATAAAATTATTTCATATGTTTATAATATTTTCATTTATTAGGAATGACATCATTAATCATGAATAATTATTTTATCAAAGAATTAGTACATAATTAATAAAAAAATAAATTATTTGATAAATGAAATTTTTATTAAAATGTTCCTTATCCTTCATAATATTTGTGAGTAAAATTTCAAGTAAAATATTCAGTATTTAGGATTCTTTTAGAGTACAAACTATTTTATATTTCTTTTTTTGTTTAATTACAATGAAGTCTACTTTACGGCATTATCTTTTTTTGAAAGAAAATTTAGTGAGAAATGAAAACATTCTTTTGATCGATTACATCAAATTTGAAAAACGTTTATTGTAAATAAAAAAATTATTTAATATGTTTATAATATTTTTATTTATTAGGAATGACAACATTAATTATGAATAATTGTTTTATCAAAGAATTATTACATAATTAATAAAAAATAAATTATTTGATAAATGAAATTTTCGTCAAAAATTTCCATAATATTTGTGAGTAAAATTCGAAGTAAAACTATTTAGTACTTGGATTTATTTATTATTTCCTTACTATTTTATATTTCTTCTTTTTCTAAAATTATTTTTTTGAAGAAAATTTAGTTTGAAATGAAAACATTCTTTTGACCGATTACATGAAATTTTAAAAACTTTTATTATTAACTTTGCATTATTCAATTCAAGCTGAATGTTTTGTATTTAATTCTAGAATCTTATTGCGACTAATTCCAATTGCATTTTAACAGATGATATCTATATGATTATAATTCTGGCTTTCTAAGTATTTTAGACCAAATGTCGAACATAAAGATTAAAATAAGCATTAGAAAAAAAAAAAGAAGAATGAAAAGCATCTTTTTTAATTAAAATTAATTTGTAAATATGATTATTTGCCTCCAAATTTTCGAAAAGTCAAAATTCTAATTCCGAAAATGGACATGTTCTAACCAAGCATTAATATTATCGTTTCATGTATTTTAAAAAAACAATTATAATTATATTATCAAAATTAAAGTAATAATTTTTGAACTCGCTTTTCTAAGTTCTAGCTTCATTCTTAATAATTTAATACTCAAAAGCATAGAGTTATTCATGAACTAGACCATAATTTAATTCGCACGCTTTGTGTGAAATCTTTTAAATTATTTAGCATACAAGATTAATTTCATCTAAAATTTAAATATAAATCTTGATAAAGATTTCCAACAAACAATTACCGAGCAATATTTCTTTAAAAATAAAAGGACTTAATGAGAATTGTTCAATTAAAATGAAGCAGCAGCATTAGTCTTTGCTCCTGGTTAATGAAATAAGCATTCGATATTAATGGATGTCATTTACAAAAATGAAGCTAAAAATGGCTCAATGGTGAAATATTTTTAATTAATTAATTTTCTGAATTCCAGGCCAATTGCTTTAGATATTTGGGAAATAAAACGATTTTTCCCAAATTAAATGTCAATAGAATCCATTTATACTCGCATCATAGACATGAAATACGCCAAGACAAATTTATTTCGAAATACATATGATGTCTTATAGGAAGATCGAGGAATTTTAATCGTTGAATATAATCGTATAATTCAAAATTTTTAGATAAAGGTTCACATTTTAGTTTTTAAAACTCTAATTTACATATTTTTAGTTCAGTTATATATTAAAACTTCAATAAAAAGACCCGATCATTAAGAAGCTGAGTGCCCAAGTCAAAATACGGGAGCCCGGGGGCAAGTTGTAGCATGCGCTTATATATATTAATGTAAATATGTATATATAATATTATACCATAAATATGAGGTAAACCATACTATAAATATAATATGAAATATATCATAAAATAGAGGACAAGCTTACTTTAATTATGTTGTAAGGTATACCATAAATATAAAGTAGGCAATGCTTCTAAAATTTAATAAAAAGAACTCAATTTAATCCCAAGAAAAATAATATTATTTTTAAAAAGAAGCTTTTGAAATTTTATATGATTTTTTAAAAAAATGCACCCACCATCTTTTTTTTTTTTTTCCTTCGTTTACTTTTTCTATATAAGGTCCATGCTTTCCCCCTCTAGTTATCTTCTTAACATTCTCATCTGCTCTGACATGCTCTCTTTTTCAATTTTTACTATTGTTATTTTTTTACGTTCTCTTCTTTTATGAAGGTTTTGTATTTTTCTTTTGTCAATATTCCTTTCTTCAATGTATTCTTTTCATCTTTTCTGTTTATTGCTTATGTTTTTTTTTTCCTATGTTGCCTTTTCTTGTGCTGTTTTTACGTTTTTTTCTCCTATGTTACTTTTACAGCGTTCTGTTTTTCCCCCTCATACGTTCGTAACATAAAATATGACCGACTCATTCTAATAAAATTATTCTAAAGAGCCAATAACACATAAATAGGAGGCTCTTCGTTTAGTATTTGGATAATGATCTGTATAAGTGTCAATTGCATCTAAAATCAGCAGTGAATCTTGATCTTTTATACATTAATTAGATCAAGTCAAAAATCCCAAGACAGATTTAACTTGGGGATACAGTGCTATTTTATGCATTGTCCTCCCTATCAATCATATTTAA
The DNA here is from genome assembly GCA_026543865.1 of Argiope aurantia. Classification (NCBI taxonomy): domain Eukaryota; kingdom Metazoa; phylum Arthropoda; class Arachnida; order Araneae; family Araneidae; genus Argiope; species Argiope aurantia. The sequence continues at coordinate 522,399 of JAPMOR010079994.1, read as the reverse complement.
AAGTGAGATGTCTGTCTTCATAGCTTTTGTTCAAAATAGAATTCTAACATAATAAATAATTACGAAGAAAGATATAACCAAACGCGCTTAACGCATTGTTAACAGCTTATTAATAGATCCTATTTCTGCTCAAAGAATACTCGTATAAGGTACATAAGGGTACGAGATACACGTAAAAATATAAAAGTATGACGAACATAAAAATCCTGGACACATATATAGATATAAAGTAAGTAAACTTACCTAACACACATAAAAATATAAAACACATAAAATTTTCTGACCCACGTATAAGTGGTATAAAAATGATAAGGGTACCGGAGACACTTGAGTTATAAAAAACGTAAACTTACTGAACATGTGTAAAAATATAAAATACACAAAATTTCCGGATATACCCATAAGTATAAAGCTCATAAAGGAGCTGGAATATGAGTGGATATAAAGTCCGTAAAAGTATTTGACATACGTAGAGGCATGATATAAAAGGAATTGACATCACAATACAATGTAAAACAATAGGAAGTTAGATGTTGCGTAAATAGTTGCGTACTATAGACCGCTTATAAGTATATACTTAACAACTTATTTTTGTCACAGATTTCACTCATTTACAAGGTTATATTTAGTAATATATAAATGATTTATAAATTTTTAAATAACTGATGATTCTAACCTCGATTGAAAAGAAAAAAAATCTACTTCTTAATTTCTTATATAAATATATTTTAAGATTCATTCTCTAAGCAAATCTAGATGCTTTGTTAAGATTAGTCAACTAGATGTGTTGTTAGTTTAGCATGGCCGAATTAACTTCATTAGAGGTAAATGCTGAATAAACCGACGAAGATTGTGTTTTTGATGGACAAATTATGCACCATAGGCAAAAGTTGTATATATATTGCAGTCGTCTATTAATACACCAAGTATTTTTCCCATGCATGTTAGTAGGTCAAGTTCGATCAAAAAGTTTTTCTAAAAAAAAATTGACTCAGAATCTTTCTCGATCAAAAAAGTGTCAATAAAAAACCTATTCCCTTTTCCCAAAGCTAAAAAATAACATTATTTCATCAATTTCATTTAAAGAGCGTTCTATTTCCGAGCAACTTATTGCAAATTATGAAAATGCATAGTACTTCATCTCTCTGAGAAAGGGGGAGGTTTTTCGATAAGTAAAGGGTATAAAGTACGTAAAAGCATCGAAAACACATACAGACATGATATAAAATGAATTGACATCCCAAAACAATGTAAGACAATAGGAAGTTAGATGTTGAGAAGTTTTGCATGCGAATGTGAAATCACGCGAATTAACTTCATTAGAGGTAAATGCAGAACAAACCAACACAAATCATACACCGTAGGTAGAAGTGGAATATATATTGCAATAGTTTATTAATATGCCATGTGTTACGCATGTTAGCAAGTCAAGTGCAATCAAAAAGTGTCTCAAAGCAAAGATTTTTTTTAAAAAGTGACTCAGAATCTTTTTCTGTCAAAAAAATGTCAATAAAAACCCAATTCCCTCTGCCCAAAGCTAAGGAATAGCATTGTTTCATTAATTTCTTTTAAAGATAGTTCTTTTTCCTTCCAAGCAACTTATTGCGAACTACGAAAAAGCGCAGTTTTTCATCTCCCCGAGTGAGAGGGAGCTCTTTCGATAAATAAAGGGTATAAAGTGCGTAAAAAATCGGACACACATATAACTATGATATAAAAGGAATTGATATCACAATATAATGTAAGACAATAGGAAGTTAGATGTTCCAAAGTTTAGCATGCGATTGTGAATTCACGCGAATTAACTCCATTAGAAGTAAATGCAAAACAAACCAACACAAATTATGTACCATAGGCAAAAGTTGAATATATATTGAAGTGGTCTATTAATATACAAAATATTTCTTCATACATGATAGTAAGTCAAGTTCGACCAAAAAGTGTCTCGAAAAAAAGATTAAAAAGAGAGATTCAGAATTTTCCCGATCAAAAAAGTGTCAATAAAAACCCAATTCCCTCTGCCCAAAGTTAAGGAATAACATTATTTCATCAATTTCATTTAAAGAGCGTTCTTCTTCCTTCCGAGCAACCATCTCCTCTTCCCTAGCAACTTATTGCGAACTATGAAAAAGCGCAGTCCTCCATCCTCTCCGAGAGAGGGTGAGCTCTTTTGATAAGAATGGAATGAGGCCGGGATTAACATACCCTCCACATTAAGCTTCTTCCTTTCGACTTAAGTTTGTCTGGAGCACTTTTATAAGAATCCATAAAACAGCACCGGTTTATTTATTTTTTACCCCTCCTTCTTGTAATATCTAAATGAGGAACATCTCATAACGCGATAACAGTAGGAAAATATGACATAACTTCATTTATTCATCTGTGTGCCACAGTTCCATTATTATGCAAAAGCTGACTTTTATCACAAAATGGGATTCTATTTCGATATTTATTTATCTTATCTTTGCTTAATGTCTGAAATTGGACTCGGGAAATCCATGCAAATGGTTTCACTCTAGCTATGAAAATAGCATTAGCTGAATATTT
>JAPMOR010079994.1:476374-499852 GCA_026543865.1 Argiope aurantia | reverse complement strand
TATCGTCTACTTTACAGAATATAATGCCCCAAAGATCTTTGAATGGGCTAAGATTATAAATACATATTGTTCAATCGAGAACCGTTATATTTTGCTATTTAAACCACATTTTAATATTATCTGCAGTGGGAATAAAAGTCTTGTTTAACCGAAATTCCCTCTAATGATCAATTAGAAGTCCAACAAATAGTAATAGGTTTACCTTCTAAGGTCTTAATATAAAATTGTGACGTTAGAAGATCATCAGTGAGGTTCAGAGACACTTACTTGCACATCATACAAAATGCAGTCAAAATCACCTTGTCTATGATTTAAAAAACACAGGTGTTGTTTGCACAAGTTTTGCACGTATGGTGCCCAACCAGCTAGCCAATTCAGACTCTATCATTTCTTTTATTGCTAAATATCACTGAATGCCAGTTCGGAGTATAGATTATATCATTTTGAACATATTATGTTACTTATGATCTCGTTTTAATAGTAATTATCATCTGAGTTTTCAATAAATCGTACTACTCATTTGTGGAATGCATTGACGTATCGCAATTGGAACAAACATTTATTGACTATTTTCTGGAGTTGGATCATTTGATCGCATTTCTTTGTTACGCATCACATTTTAAATCCGAGTTTGTGTCCTACTTGTTTCCATTAAATACAACACTATGAATAGATTCCTTTCTTTAAGAGATTCGTAGTTGCTGAAATTTAACTAGCTTACTTTGACATATGAGCTTCCATATTCTAATAACTTCTTTCACGTGAATTACTATCAATTAGCGGCAGGTTGAGGTTGATATTTCAAAAAAGATGTATTTTAGCACATTTTCATCCCATCTTTCGCAAGTTCTCCTTATTCAAAGTCATATATTTACTTCTCTTATCTTCTATATTCAAAACAAGCTTTCAAGCTATAACAACATGAACTGGCTGCTGTGGCTTGATGGTAGAATCTGGATCTCGAAACTGAGGTATTATGGATTCAGCCCTAAAGCCTCCTCCGGGCACTCTGGCTTGATGCACTCAAAGTTTACCATAATCAAACGTTATTCTGCAGATATAGTATGAAGTATAACAGATATAGTATAGTAGTATATACAAAACGCCGTTTCATTCCTAATCTAGACATGAATTTTAAATGACTTTTGCAAATTTTTATAGTATACAAATTTTTAATATTTTCCGATAATGCTCTATTCTGGAAAAAAAAGCGATTAAAATTATAGCATCTTGTTCTATTTTACAACATTTCATCAACTATTTATGAGGAAATATTTGTAGCATCCAGAAATTTTCTGAAAAAATAAATTCTGTTATCAACGAGATATTTTTTTGTCATGACTGATTATTAGCTCATAAAAGATTATTCGTATGCTTTAAAATGCTTCTCTAAATTTCTACTATTTTGAAATTGCACTTAAATTTATTGAACTATTCGTGTATACATTCAGAACTTTTTCCCCAAAAAATAAATTCTGTTATCAACCAGAAATCTTTTTTCGTCATTGTTTTGATTATGAGCTCATTAAGATTCTTCTCGTGCCTTAAATTGTCTCTTTAAATTTTTACTATTTAGAAAATGTACATATATTCTTTGAACTAATCTATCTAGTATCATCCATCTCATTATTGTTTTCTCCATATTTTAAGGAATTCCCTCATAGCCTCAAGAACACTTGAGAAAATATCTCTAACTATAAACCCACTGCCGTAGATATCCATTTCTCGATTAAATTCTTTGGGAAAGGTCGCCGCTTTAAGCCGAAGAAAGCAATCGACCTGAAAAGTGACCCGAGGCCGAAATGCACTTCTCTAATTTCGGCAAATAGACTTGAAAATTGGTAGCCGTTGGTCGAATATTCAACCGTTATTTAAATGCAGTTGAAGCGTTTGTTGAGAACCTGCATCTGCAGTAACATTACTCTTTAGATTAGAATGGGTGAAGAATTCCGCTTTTCTAAGAGCCTGGGATGCTGCATTTAGAGATTGAATGCCTGTAAGTAATCAGAGCCAATTCTGTGCTCATGATTTCCCTCATTCAGTAGGTAGTGGCATCTTATCAAGAAACCGATTTCAAAGATATGAGACTTTTCGTTGTTTTAAGAGATATTTTCCCAGTATGTGGTATTTAGAAAATTTAATTTATAAAAAAAGCGAATTATGCAATTGCCATATCGAATTAATAACCAGTTTATTTAAGTTGAAAAGCTAAAAGTAACTTGTTTTCTGCACTTTCATCTAAGATGTCACCTTCTTGCATGCACTATGCGTAAGATAACTGGTTTTTTTTTTTTTTTTGACAAATCTTCTGTTTTGCAAATTTTTGGGATGAAATTCATAACGCTAAAAAGGGGTCAAAGCAACCTATGCCGACAACCCCACTTTTTGCATTTCAACACCACACCAACAACTTACTAAATTTATTTTTCAATAATTAAATAAATAAATAAAAGAATTAGGACATTGCTATATCGAGTAAATAACTAGTTTAGTTAAGTTTAAAAGTTAAAAGTAACTTGTTTCTACACTTTCATCTAAGATGTCACCTTCTTACATAAATTGTAAGTAAGATAACTGATTTTTTTTTTTGACAAGCCTTCTGTTCTGCAAGTTTTTCGGATGGAACTTATAACACTGTAAAGTGGTCAAAGCAGCCTATGCTAACAACTCTCCTCTTCGCATTTTAACACCACGCCAAAAGAAAAAAGTTTCTCCCATTTTATATTTAATAATATTCACCAGTTAAATATAAACAGTCGATCCTTTTAACCATCTCCTAAGCCCACACGACCACGGTGGGTTAGTGGTAAGATCTTTGCTTCAGGCCCTGAATATCCAGGTTTGAAACTACTCCGCCAAAGAGTCGCAGTGTAACCACATCTGGAGCATGTTACATTCCTGGAGCCAAATGTTTTCCCGTGGGTGTGGAACTGAAGTTTGGAGATATGTAGTGCCGGCTCAGCTATCACCCTTGTCGCCTGACCATGGCTCGAAATTGGGAGGTCTGTTCCAAAATAGTCTCCAAGTTGTTTCGAAAAGGTTTTTTCGATAATCAAACTAAATCCAAGTCCGTAATGAAGCACTTACAACCAAACCACCACAGTCTGCAGTAAGTTTTGTGACTTTCTTAGACTTTGTGTAGTGCGGGGAGTTCTACTCCCTTTCGGTGGTTGTAATCTCTTGCTTCAAGCCATCAGAGATATATACTTTGTGTTGAGGTGGTGGATCTAATCCCATTTGGTCTGGTATATCTGAATGAGTCTATGATGGCCATGAACTTCTGATAAAGGGCAGGTATACCATAACTTGCCATTCAAAGTGAACTAGGTACACTCAGATAAAATTCTCTTTTAGCTACGATGAGTTGAGATAACCTTCTTGGAGATCTTAAATGAAATTGGTCCTCATTTGTGTTTTGCTTGGAGTTACACTACCAGCTGTTTAACCCGTCTATAAAGCGAAACTCTTTTTTCGAAAAACATCGATATAACAGCTATTGAATAATACTGACTAAGAGCATAGCCAGAAACAAGGACCCATAACATTCTTCATCTGATTTATATCATTAGGGGTGCTATTTTGCGTATATAAGACAGAAGTTATACTGCATAAAAATTATTGTAATCTAAAATGAATCGTTGTGCTAAAAAAAGTTTGTTTTTTAATGTTGATGATTTATTCATTTTAAATATAATTTATTTTGTAGTTCATAATACGAAGTTTATGTTAAGTTTCAGTTTCATATTACGAAGGTAAACATAGTATAAAAATAACCATATAAAAATGCAAATAATAGAATTATTTCATGAAATCCGAGAAAAAATGTAATAATAGACAAAAATAAAACAAACTCTTATAATTCTTTGCATAAGGCAGTTTTATGAGGAATTATGTGTAATAACACAATCATTACAGCTAAATCATGCTGAAATAATAAGCGATTCTTCTAAAAATATTTCTTTCCTATCTTGGGAAAATTTGCACTATGTTTTTAGTTAAAAGAGAAGTCTTCCATTTACGGCGAATAATTTAATTATCGCATGTTTATATATTTTTTTTAAAGATGGCGGGATAATGAAAATCTTTGTCGTCTTGTCGTCGAATTTTCAGAATATTTCAGTTGATAGGAATTTCAAAAAAATCCAATTAAACGAAGTTACTGAAATGCCTGAAGCAAAGTATTCAAATCAATCTGCTTACTAGATAAAGTATTTTCTCGAGTTTTGCACAATTTTTCTCTATTCGTGATTTCGGTTTTAATTTAATAAAAGTTGTTTTCTGTTTTTAAGAAAATCTCTCAAGAACTTTTTCAGTTCTGAAATATTTGAACCAGAACATTTTTTTTCTAGGAATGACTCAAGCCTTTTTTACAGGTTCAAATAATTAAAAGCCAAATTAAAATTTAATTGAATAATTAACTTTGATAAAAGCTGAATACGTAAAAAAAGAAATAAGAATTTCTTTTTTTTTTAACTTTAAATATGCAAATAATCCTTACTTTTTTTTTTCCCCTTGAAATGTTACATAAAGCTCATCTGCCGAAAAATATCTCAAAATAATAAATAAGTATGAGTGAGTATATTTTAAGCCAAATAACAAATAAAAATTAATTTTTCTACCAACTTTGATTTTTTAAACACTTTTATTTAATTTTATTTGTTTCAAGTTGATTATCCCAAACTGACTACTCTGAACCGCCGAAAGGCACACGGGAACACTTGAATGACTGGACCGCCACGATAGCAACACTGGTGGGAACTGTGGTTGAGTCCTAAGGGCCACCACCGGCCACGTTACAACACTTCCCTAAGGAAGTAGGTCCCGTCATCAATGGGAGGAGTCAGACCTCCACGTTTTCGTGAACCCACAAAGGTGACGAGAAACAACCATCATGCCGGAAACTTTATGGTGGCAACCACAAACTGGTTACTCCGACCCGCCGAAAGACACACGGGAACACTTGACTGACTGGACCGCCACGACAGCAACACTGGTGGGGACTGTGGTTAAGTCCTAAGGGCCATCGTCGGCCACTGTATAATCCTTTCCTGGGAAGTACGTCCCTTTATCGATGGGACAGATAGACCCCTCACCTTTTTATGTACCCACCAGAGTGGCGAGAACCAAACACCATACCGGAAGCTTCACATCCCCAATTATGGAACTGTTTCATGATGGTAAAGATGGAATCTTGCAATCGATTTTTTACTTATGTCTTGATGTATTAGAGGTTTGAAATTTTGCTTCAAACCTCCTTCTCGATGGCAGTGCATTAATATTTTCAGAGCTTAATTATCTATTAATCATTAACTAATCCTTTAGCACCACCTGGTTATAGATTTGAGCAACAACAGATCTCTAGATTAAATAATAGAAAATAATTACGATGAGAAGATTTCTGTTTAGTCTATCTATACTTATAATAAAGCTCAATGTGTGTGTGTGTGTGTATGTGTATGTTGGCGCTCTACAGGCCAGACTATTCTACCTGCAGCTACCAAATTTGGCACGTGTACGCCTTGGAGGCGGGGAATGTGCACCTGGGGGTTATTTTTTCGGATTTTTAAATAGAATTTTATTTATTTAAAAATTAAGCGAAATTTTGACGTGTTTCTGCTATAACTTCCGAAAATATTACCGCACAAAAAGGAATTTTACATGAAGTTAAAGATCAAAAATTTATCTTTTAAATGATACCAATGTTTTAACCTTAAAATTAAATTTCTATTTTTAATGAATTTTTAAATAAATATTTTAACTATGTTTTTCAATAATTTTTTTCGTAAAAAATAAAAATAAAAATAAAGCACGTTTCGCATTCATGGGAAAAAATTAGCTATTCTCAAAGTGTTGCTTTCACATTGATTAAAGCTCCAATTAAAAATAAATTAAATCTTTTTGAAAATGAAATCTGCAAAAATATAATTTTCGGCACGTGTCTGTAGGAAATTAAACAAATATGAAATATTATATTTTCTAAAAAATAAATTCAAGAAAAATTATTTTATGATCTTTTACACTCTCTATATTATTAATCCAATAAATCAGTTTTATTTTAAGGCAAATTTTGTTTAATATGAACAGGATATCCATTCAAATCAGGGCCACACAGCTGATTTGTAAACCTTTAGTAAGTCACAGATCTGCTAAAATGGTCTAAATGGAAAATGATTATATTTTATGTAACTTGATTTAATAAATGATCTAATAAATAACGAATTTTTGATTTTACACTAAGCTTCTGCTGTGGAAATTACGAATAACAAAATGTTCTTGAAACACTAATATTTTAAATAAAAAGAGTTAATTTCCAATCAACTAAATCAATCACTTAAACTGGCTGATTTATGAAAATTTGAATATCACTATTCAATAAAAAAAAGGATAATTTTAGATTTTCCATCGATCGTTTCAAAGAAAATACGCCAATCAGCGCTCAGGTTTCTCAATATTAATTAGCCTAAGATTATGAAAATGTTGAGTTTTTCTAAATTTTTAACATTCAAAACTTTATAAATAAGTCTTAGTTGATTGTGGAAAACAGAAACATTCACTCATTTATTTAAAATTTGGTGTGTCCAGAATATTTCTCAGATTATGATACCTTACTGCATTAAATTTAGACTTCATAATTTTTGAAATATATTTATAGGCAGGAACAAAATATTATTATTGATTTCATTTCAATCCTTTTGAGAGCAAAACTAAAAACTGAATTTATGCTGAATCTGAGAAATTTTTGTTGAATTATTGTTTTAGATATTACATAAATTATGAAAAATATTTTGTAGTTCACATAAGACTTAAATACCGAGCGATTCTGTTTGCAATACTCATATTCAGTAATAATAATAATAAATAAATGACAATAAAGATGATAAATAAAATAAAACGCTTGGTTTTATTTAAAAATATCTTTATATTAATTGCAATTTTATCATTTCCACTTTAAATTAAAGTTGAAGTTTTACCGGAAACGACAAAAAATTAGCAACATATATATAGTAAATTGAAAGAAACGATCTAAACAACAATATAAGTTTGGTATGACTATCAAAATTTGAAGATTAAAAATGTTTTGTTTGAGAATCTATTAAGGGACCAGTTACTTAAAATAGTTAATTGTATTAAATATATTAATTGTAATTGTAATTGTATTGTAATTGTATTAAATATATTAATTGTAATTGTAATTGTATTGTAATTGTATTAAATATATTAATTGTAATTGTAATTGTATTGTAATTGTAATAAATATATTAATTGTAATAAATATATTAATTATATTAAAATATTAATTAAAATTAGTGAGCGGTAATACTGGCGAACCGGCTGGTCGCCAAAGGCGGCTAGTATACTAATAAAAAGAAATTCTAAAACTTTTTTTAGTTATTTTCAATCAAAGGCGGTTTTCGTGATAATTTTTGAGAAATCTATTCCCTAAAACTTGTGCTTTCTTTCACAGCATTCCCAAATAAAGGAGAATTATCTGTATTACTTTTAATTATTTCAAGTATTTTTTTCATAGGAATATCTGTGATAAATTGCAAATTACAAGAATTAAACTAGTTGCAAATTACAAAAATTAACAAATGGGAGTTGGATACGCCAGGGTTTCTTAAATGAATTGATGATATTAAAACTCTTCAGTGGATGAATTAGTATTGAACTGAATATCTACGTGAGGTTATTTCATGAAAAACTCTCTAATATTTAATCATAAAGAGAGAGAAAATAAATAAAAGAGATCTTAGATTGATCAATTTACAGTTTTTGCTAAAACAAATATTCAATTTTTGAACATACTAAATAACATGAACTAAAAGCAGCTGCTCAATTCGATTGGGAATTCTTTTTCTACGTGTTGAACTTTTATGTAATGTTACGAATTTTAATTTAGTTCAGCTAGATTAACGATCTATTTTCAAGCTACATGAAGACAATATGGGAACGAATCTGGTAATTTTCATCCGTGGGGTGATGATAAGGACGTCAACAGAGGCGGCACTTCTTTTCCAAATTTCTATATTATATCATCAAGATGGCATTTAATTTAACATGAATAAGTCCTATGAACACTGCGAATCTTCGGAGAAATCGGATCTAGAACCTGTCATAAACTCTTATCCCAAAGCTGAAACATCTATATAGGCACCATGACTAAATCTTCATTGTGATATCAAAATGACATATGTCAAATTTATTGAAGTGTTTTATTGATACTAAAAACTTGTATACTTTAGCTACATCTTCTCTCAAATTTTGTATATGATATATGATTTCTCTTTGCTGTCTTGAAATATAATACTTCTATAGTGTTTCTTTAGCTTTTCAGCAGCTAGAATAAATTTTCGTATACTTTGCTACATGCGGTTTTTGATATACGACATTTTAATATAACAGTAACATTATGTTCTGAAAAAGATCAAAGCCAGAAACGCACAATTCAGTGTAAACACAAAGAAATTCTTCTCTTTTCTAAAGCTTTACAATATACTTTCATTATTTACTTTTGGATTATAGTTGTTATGAGTCAAACTTTGATCCATTCTTATCTCCAGAACTTTTATGAAACGATGACTGAGATACTGACATTTGAACTAAAATAACTGAAAAGTTTTTCGGTTTCGATCGAGTAGTATATTAAAAAAAGAGGGAGGGAAAAAAACCGTTCTGTGGCAGATGCGAGCATTTGTTGACTAGAGAGAACAGTTCTAAAGATAAACAGCAGATGCGGAAGCCATTGATACGCTTTTACTTATGAACAAGTTTAGTCTGAAAGTGGATATCTATTTTTATGACATAAGTTTGAATAAAAATATAATACTAAAGCTGCTCGAAATCTGGAATACTGAAAATTTTTGAATTTATTCATATGTAGAGTTTTCGTAAGAATTGATATTTTTCTGAAAAATCGAAAACGTTAAATATAACAGCATTGTTAAATGGGGAAATTTCTTTTCATACTTTAGATTATATGTTTCCTATTGCTGGATTTATCATGATGCTCATTGAATTAATAGCCTTTCTAATAAATGATGCATGCACGCATAGTCACAAAAATAAATTTGCCTTAAAACTACGTATGAATAAAATTAATAAAAACGAATTCCCTAATTAAGATTGTAATACACCAAAAAATTAAATTCATAATGACAAAAAAAAACCGGTAAACATTTGGTAAACCTTGGTAAAACATTATTGGAACTTTGGTCATGAGTTTCTTCTTAACAAATATTTTATAAAACTAAAATGATATGCAAAGATATGATGCCACTATTGAATCTCAGATAGTTCTTTTTTCGAGGAATGTTAATCCTTTTTCGTAAGAAAATATACTAATAAAAATATTACTTCAAATATAAATCGAAATTATAAATATTACTAAGAAATCTTCACATAAAATAAAGCTTTTCTGTACAACCGTTAAATGCAACAAAAGCAATTTTTTTATCAAGTATATTTTGTCAAATGGGGCACAAACGTGTACATCAAACGAAATTTAGCTAGGCTGGTATGGACATCTAGTTAATGTTTAACAATTAGTGTTGTTAATGTATTGCAATTTGAGTTGTAGTCTAATTTCACCGTTTACGATTTCGGACGGAAGAATATAGCGTAAAGGCATTTGTTTTCAGATATTTTTTAACGACTTATTGTATTCAATATCCTGCAGGATATTTTTATTAGTGTATAAGAGTTTAATGATTATCGTTCTTTCTTATCGTTCTGTCACAGATTATTGAACTTCAGATCATAACGCGAGGATTTTTTTTTTTTCATTATACGCCATGGATGATCAGTTATGCTTTAGGGCGCTTAAAAGCGTGTGTAATAAATGAATTATCCATTTTCAATGACTAAAGCTGAGCGTTTTTATCTTCTTAAAATGCAGTTTTAACGCCGCATTTGGTAAATGATCATAAATAAGTCATCCAGTGCATTTCATTTATATGAATTTAGTAATATTTTAAGGAATTTCCGCGAGGCATATTAAATAAAAATTTGCATTTCATGAAATTTAAAATATTAGTTATAAATAATTATTGATAACTAACTTTCGATAAATTTCAATGCTTTTAAAAAGTTAATTTTAACATGCTGTTTTTATTTTTGTTACTGTTCCGCAAATTATATTGTTGTCTTTGATATGTAACAACACGTTTATGAGTTACAACACATAAAGGCGCGTTCATTGTTTAAAATAAGAAATATTGAGGGTGAAATTAAATTTGTTTTAGAGAATATCTTGAAATAATATTTGTTTCATAAAAAGAGTCTCTAGGACGGTGCCAGCTGTGAGCTAAAAGCCAAATGTAATTATTTCTTTTAATGTAAAAAGGAAGATATTCTTCTTGAGTTTAGAGAAGTCAGAATGTAGAATTTTTTACTATAAAATCCTTTATTTCATTGAAATAAAATTAAGAATAATTATCTATATAATAATATTAATTATAATATAGTAATTCTTATTGTAATATAATTATAACAATAAAATTGTAGGAAGCAATGTTTTGGTGTTATTTACCTTTAAAGTACCAATAAGTAAATTTTTCATAAATGAAATGCGGATTTTTTTTTTCTGGTACACCATTTATGTTTAATAACATAATAACTTGGCTATTTTTTTAGTGTTTATACGATTTTCCTCGTCAGAAAAAATAATAATACATCTTTGATGGCAGAAAATTGTTTAGTTCTTAAAATTAAAATGAATTAAGCATATTGACAAGCATAATTAATGCATGCTAGAGATAGAAATATTTGAAATAATTTTATTCTCAAGAGATTCAAAAATATGTTTTTATGAAGGAAAATACGAAATTTTTCTCATGTGTTTGTTTTTGTTAAAAACATATAAACCTAGATTAAATATATAAAGTCTGTAAATCTAATCAATCTCAATTTTTACATTACTCGCTCAAAGCAAATAATTGTCTAATTTGAATCATTTCCGCACACAACCATTTTTGTTCTGAGAAATTTTTTTTTATCCCATGCAAAAATGTGTATAAAATCAAGACAAGAAAATGAAAGTTGAACTAATAACAATTAGATAAAAACATAATTTAAATTATCTATATGGTAATTTTTATATAAAAAATGGATATTTATTATTATATGTATTGGAAGACCTCATAGAAAACATTTTTTAATCCTTAAAAGCATAGCAATGCTGTTCTGCATCGCATATTTAAAACCTCATATTTCGTTATGTAGCAAGCAACCTTTGCATATTTTTTTTATTTTATTTTAATTTTGCTAAAACTATTTTATGGTTTCCGAACACCACTGGAATGTTTAGCAGTTTTTTTCTTCATCTGTGACAATTTTCACTGTTGGCGCGCTATCTGAGTACAATTTCATCTCAGCGGGTGTTAAGATTGACGATTATTTATATAAAAGGTAAAAAAAAAAAAAATCATGCAAAATAGTTTTACTGATGGAAACAAGGTAAGAATAAAGAAATAATGTTTATATATATATATTTTTTTTCATACACCGATAAATTTACTCAAGAGAAATGTAGCCTTTTTTTGTTTTGTTTTACATAAATTTCCTAAACCTAGAAAATCATCTCATCCTTTGCCGTGTATGAATGTACGAAAAGATCACTGTTAGTCACTGGTCTATACGTTAGTCACTGGCGTATATTTTCAGACAGACTAAATGTAAAATTCCACTATGTAAGGGATTGTTCAGTGGTCATGTAGCAAATGCAATGTTTCTTTAAATTTAAATGCTAAAAATAATGAATGCTAAAAAAAATTTAAATGCTAAAAATAATTAAATGCTAAAAATAATGTTTCATGAATTTTCATGTTTTGTAATGTAATGACAGGTATTATTTATGATTGAAATATTAGATTATTGCGAGCAGTAGATTTGTAGAACTCAAGAAATGAAAAAAAATCTTGTGTAGGTTTTTTTTTTAATTTTTGTCCCCCATTAGCTACACTCATTTCCCGGTTGATTTCAAATTTTATTTATTAAAAATAAAAATACATGCATTTAAGGGTTAAGCCGCGGCTTAATGGCTTTGGGATCGAAGCGTTACAGACCATCAGACATGCAAGGTTTGTCATAATTAATAATTTAGGCTGTTAAATTCGTTGTTGTCAAGCATACGGTCGCTGTTAAAAGGGGGGAGGAATTGCAGCTTGAGCGAATTCGCCTCATTTAACCACAAGCCAAAACTGGGAAGTCCGATCTGAAATGGCCTAAAACATCAAAATTAGATATTTATCTATAGCTGAACTTCTATATATCGAACTTGAAGGTTCCTGGGGAAAATTCGATATAAAAAATTCCGATATATAAAAATGCATACATAATTTTCAGTAATTTTCTTCTATGAACAATTATGCATAGTTAATATTCTAAGATTAAAAAGACTAAAAAAATTGAACTATAAATGCAGAAAATAAATAATTTCATTTTTAAAAAATGCACAGTTATATGTAATGATATCTCTTAATCTAATTTATATCCTAATTTTCATCTTAATTTTGATACTATATTAACTACATTCTAAAATATTCTTTTATTTCCTGATCCAGTTCCCTACTTTTTTATTTAATTCATCCCACATGCGCTGAATAAAACTGCCGGTCGCAGAATTTTCTTACTCTCCGAATGAAGGGATAAAATTCCTTAATGCTTAGAACGTTCTTTTAAAGATACCTAAGATTCTCTATCCTAAATCTGCACGTGTCAAAGAAATCTTTGTCAAAATCTCATAATAAAACACTGCGGGGAAAATTTTGATCTGTTTTGCTCCTGTGTTGCGATGTAGACTGACGCATTTTATATTGTCATTTCTTTTACAAGTTATGCCTCCAGTTATGGAATATATCGAAGTTCAAATGTTTCTTCTATTCGGCCACGCAACTGCTAAAATATGTTTACATATATACGTTATTTTCAAATTAGCTAATAGTACACTCACATAAAAGGTATGCTAGCATATAAAAAACGGTACTGAATTTAGAATTTTTTTGGTCATTTTTTTAATTATTATTATTATGTTAAACTTTTTCATAACAGCTATAAATTTTCGTATAGGGGCAAATGTTTTGTTCATAATAAAAATGCATAAATCTAAATTGAAATTCAAAAAAAAATCTTGATCCAAGTTAAAAAATGGATTAGTAGAACAGAAATTAAGAATAGAATTTGACTCTCGATAAGTGCATATTGTTTATTCGTAAACACCCTCCAGGACATCCGTGAATTTTTATCGCAGTAAGAGACGGTGAAACTGCTTTATTTTTTTTAAATTATAGTTCTTACGAACGAAATCCATGGGGTTTTGTTTGTTTGTTTGTTTGTTTTGTAGCAGTAAGCATACATAATCTTTTTAGGCGAAACATTTTACTTCATTTATAGAAAATTTTGTCAATATACAGAAGCTATTTTTCAAATTATTTCCCAGGTTTCTGAAAATTTTTTAACATAAAGCGATTTTCCACGTTTTGAAGATCCATATGTTGAGATTATATATTCAAAATTGCACGAGACCTTAAATTTCAATCACAATCCTATTTCAAGTCGGGATCCGTAATTTATAAAAGCTTTGTTTATTCAATAGTTCGACAAAGAAATCAAATAAAGTGCGGGATTTGAAAATCAATACTGACGGTATTATAAGATGCGGAATTAAATAATGCAAAATTGTAAAATCTGTTTCTATTTCTGGAATGCCGTAAAAGGTAATAATAGAATCTGACAGTAGTGTTTTTACAGCTATTGTATACGAATCTTCTACTCTTAAATTCTTTAAATTTTCAACAATAGCTTGATGATAATCGGATTATTTGCAGACGGTAAAAAAAAACAAAAAAAAACATGAATTTTAACACTATAAATATCCTTTTATAGCAGGTTTCTAACTTGTAAACAAAAGCGAAAAGGCGAAAATAAAAGATTGTAAAAAAAGTTTTTCCGTCGACTGAGCTACGCGAAGACATTGACACCCGACCTTGACTACATATACCCTTGACATTATTAACTCGTTCATCTCGCATGATAAATTTTGACGCGATTAAAAGGGGGAAAGAAAAAAGAAACGCAGGTCAGTAATCCTTGAAAAATGAATACATTCTTACATCATGGCAGAGTTAGGAGTTTGTTTACCTTTTTCTCTCCATTATTTAAAAATGTACTAACGTAGCAAGTAAAAGGTTTGTTTTAAATCCTGAATGAAAATAATGCTGGTTCTGTTTTTTTAAGTACTTCCTTGTAACAAGTAAAAAGTGTGCTATTGTCTACATTTTGTGTTTAGCTGATTTCTGATTTGAATGTGTGTTTAAGCGGTTGTTTTTTTATAGCGTAATTGTGAGAAGGATTGAATGAGTTTAGTTTTTACCATTGATTTCGATTAAATCAAAAAAAATTTGAAATCTAAAAAAAAAAATGCATATTATGTGTTTTTTTTATTTTAAAACTGCCAAATATCTTTTTTTATTATTTTGTTAAAGGTTTTTTTTAAAGATGAGGAGCATTATTTAATGGATTACAAAATTAAAATGTGTTTCTTAACTAAATTGTATTTAAAGCACTTTTAGCCAGATTCGGTACTGATATTTTTTTAAACATTTTTAAGAAAAATTAAAAAATTATTTATGGAGTTTCAATGAAAAATCATTGTGTGAAAATATTACAACCGAATATCAGAGAAATATCACGTTCGCATTAAATAAGTAAAGTGTTTCTCTTTTCTGATTCTTTTTTTATTTCTGAACTTTATTTATTCACATAGCCGCCGAATAAGCATTAATACTAAAAAATTGTTTGCTTCCAAAATTGAAAGAACCAGCTTCCTTTCTCGTTTAAAAACTTATATTTTAAGGTAGAAACTTTTGAATTTTAAATTATAATAAATATTCTAGAATCATATCATTTCATAAATTTAGAGAAAATCATTACTCTGCTTATAAGTCTAGTGCTTTTGCTATGAATACCTAATATTGGTTTCAATAAATTGTTTTTGATTGATTACTAGGTCATTTTACTGAATTTGAACAAACTGCGTTAGGGTAATTTGGCGCTCCTACAGATCCGAAAACTAAAAATTTCAGCGCCTGCGATTTAACAAAAGAATCCATCTATTAAATTATTAAATGAGCAAAGAAAAAAAGTAATCTGTTGTCAGAGTAATCGATTCAGATTGATAAATTTTTAAAATAGGATTTTGCAAACTAGCTTCCGCCATCCTTAATCATATACATTATTTCCTTTAAAGATTTGATTATAAATATAAAGTATTATAAATATAAGGTAATTTTGTATAAAAGTATTTTTTTTTTCTTTAGACTAATGTATATGTTTATATAACATTACAGATTCAATGACTGTATAGTAACATGCCTTAATCATTTATTACCAGATTTTAGGTTAAGTTATACAAGGTATAGTTTAGGGTCTGTATTGTTTCGCCTCCCCCCAAATGGTTAGAAGGAATAAGTATCATATATACTAAATGTACTTATTAATGATCATAAATTTCAAACAGTTTAAAGGCTCATCAAGTTTACAACCGAGACTGATGATATTTTTACTTTTAAAGCATCTAAAATTATAATTAATTAATGTTTTGGTTCGAAACTAAAATAAAATCAGTAAAGGAAACAATAAGAATTCTGGCATTACAAACATTCGATAATAAAAATTTTATCGAATTAAAGACAATGATAAAACGTCCCTAACGATTACCAATATAAATTTTCTTATTTCGATTTTTATTTGTTTCTTTATCATTCTAGGTATTTTCCCCCATTCAAAATGTGTCATAGAGTTTCTTAAACGTTTAGATGAAACATTGCTTTAAAAAAATTATTTACTATTATATGCGTTATTTTATAAAATTTAATTTACGTACTTTTGAAAACTTTGTCTAACTGCAAACATTTAGAAAAAGGCTTGCAGTTGATATCGCTTGAAAAAATTATAATTATTTTTGGCACAGTATAAGTAAGAAAAGTTTTTCTCTTCCTCTTCCTACTTCCTGCTCAGTCTCCTCCAACCCCCCCCCCCAATTAAACGCTCTTTCTAAACCCCATAATTTAATTACACTCGCAAGGCCATTTCGATCACCACTTAATCACTTCTTAAAGAAAAACTATAACTCAAAATTTGTAATTGCCGAGCAAAATTAATTGGTCTCTTTTATCATCATAGCAAACAACATTTCATTTCTGATTCAGCAAACGAAACCATAGTGTCATCATGCTCTTTCAATTCTAAAACATCAAAACGAAAATTAATAAGATCGACTGTCGTCACAGAGGTTCACAGAAAGATTGATGAGCAGAATGAAAATTAAACAAAAATATAAATTAAGATCAAAATGAATAAGATAATTCAATAGCGATGACGAAATCATAGGTAAGTCCAGTTCTCTCTCTCTGCTCTATAAAAAACAGCAGCAAACACGCTCTGCTTGATACAATTTTTTCCCCTCTTCATTTCTATTTAAACTTGAATAAAAAGCCCTTTTCGTATAGCCAGGCAGGAGTCAGATGGGAAACTTCCCTAATCGAAGTGGGAAAAGAGAGTTAGTCATGTGTTGCTGCCGCAGTTCAGTCACTCGCCGGGGTTCGGCCGATGACTCATATTTCTACCTCACCACTGGCGCTTTACGGAGATCATTTGGCGGAGTTTTAGGCGACCGCTTTATCGCTCCTTTGGCGGATTTTAACAAACAAAAAAAGAGTCGACGTCTGGACGAATGACATTGTGGGTTCTCCATGTTGTACATTTATTAAATTACTGATCCGTTACGTTTGAAACAATACTGCTGGCAACTCAGAATGTATATATATCGAAAATCAACAACAAAAAATGTTAATGTGAAAAAAACACGATTTCTGCGTTTTACTAAAGATCTGAAAAAAATATTTATATATTGATAAATTTATGATAGCCATGTCTGGGTTTTCAATACCAAACTTCGAAAAAGCAGTTTTTTTATTATTGATTTTAATTAAATTTACCTCTATCATATGGGATTTTTAATTCATTGTAATTTAATTTATGTGTTACCATATTTTGCTTAAATGTTAAAATAAATAGAAATTACAAAACCTTTTAATTGCTAGTCACCTTCAAGTGAGTTGGTTTCATTTACATGTGAAAAAAATCAAAAGTAATTTGGAACTAAGCGTTAAAAAAATCATAATACTTTTTTACACAATCTAAATGATTAGTTCCAAGTTTTAGAGTGCTGTTAACTTGTGAAACAGTCAAACAATTGCCAAATAAATTAGGCCATACTAATTAATCTGCACGTGAATTTACAAACACACCAAAAATCCTAAAGGTAATATTTTGAAATTGTAAAAGATACTTAATTTTGATTTGAGTTTTGAAGGGAAAAAAACATTTAGGCCTTTAAAGCTAGGGGCGGGCTAGCCTACCGCCTACTTTGTATAACTGATAAAACGATCCTAATAATAAATGCATTGTTTGTTTGTTTTTTTGTTTGTTTTACCATTATAACGTTAGTTTAGTTGAAGATAGCATTATAGAATTTTCTAAACTAAATCCGCTTTATAAATATGGAAAAAAAAAAAAACACACACACACAATGAAAGTGCAAAATTACTTTACTAAAATGTTTGTTTTAGTATAAATATAAACAACAAGATAGCTTTTCCGTTTCGGAAAATAATTTTGATTTTGTTTTTTGTTTGTGCATAGATTAGCTTCAAACGAGTCCAATAGTGTTTGTTCTGAGGACTCAAAAATCTTCAGCTAGTAGATACTTGGTAACATAAGAAGTATAAATGGCTCCCTGGGCACAATAGTTTTTTCGTTCCTCTCATCAAGTTTGCCTTTTAGAAAATGAGATAAATTCAGCAGAATCTAAATATCCGAATTAAACAGCGATCGGGATGATTCGGAAATGCGAATGTTCAAATGATTGAATAAAGTTCATAAATTAGATATTTTAAAAAAGAAAAAGTATGGAATAGGAAAGAATTTTAACACACGAAATTTAGTTTAACTATGTAAGGCAGAGAAAAATGTAAATATTGCAAGATTTACAATTAAAAGAAATCGCAAATGAAATTATATATGATGGTTTATACATAAAATTGCATATGAGCAATAAAATATTTATAACCAATTTTATTTGCTGAAAAGCATGTCCATCAGTAGGCAAATGTCGCACCAGGACCACTGACAGTGTTTTCACTAATTTCCTGATTCTGACATTCTTCGCACTTTTTTTCTCTTCCAAAATCGCTTTGGATGATTGGAGGTTCATATAATTGGGAAACTCAAATAATTGGCTTCAGAAAACTGGAGTTCTGCTGTGCAACGATATTCGATACCCTTCCTTCCCCAAGGACTGGTACGCATACATCTCTACCACTCTTTCCTCCCTCTGCCACTTAGACTAATTATCAGCAGAATAGAATTGCCAGTATCATTTCATGTAAATATTTAACAATGTAAAGATAAAAATAAAGATACTAATCACAGACAGATTTTAATCGTCCTTCTTAGATAAGGTTTCTTAAGCGAAAGTTAAGTATATTTCTTAAAATACAGATTTTTTGTGATTAAAATGAACAGATAAATTCTCTTGGATATCGACATTTCTTTTAAATGACTGTCAATCTCTTTCTCTTTTGTATTATGTGAGTCTTAAGCATTTTCATATAGAAATTCTCCAAAATTGTGGCTAAAACTCATACAATCTACAACTACTTGCTTTTAAGTGATCGTTAACAATGAAGATGAATTGATAAAAGAACCACATTGGAAACAAGAAAATTGTTGAAACTCGGATTTTGAAGAAAGACTTTTCTATGGTTCTTAAAATTATTTGATTTTATTGTCCATACATGCACAGAAATGTAGCAAAACGAGCTGAAGCATCACTATTTCATGTTTTTCTCTGCATTTCTTGGTGTTTAAATGAAAGTAACGAAAAAAAAAGGACTATTCTAGAGTATAAGTGGTGTCCAAAAATCGATGAAATTTAGTAAAATCTTCTTAACTTTCATTGTATTCCTCTTACGTATCTGACTTTATTTAATCTTTACATTAAATAAAGTTGAATGAAATATTAAATATCTTTGGGAAAAAAAGTGCTCGAAGGAAATACGAACTTAATCCAGAGCTTTATTCCCTTTTCTTCATTCTTTTTTTAATTCTATTATCTAGTAGAAAAATATCAGTCCCTTTTATTTACCATAATAATTCATAATTCACTCAAAGTCAGGTTGATAGAGTTTGCCTTTTTCTTTCTTCGTATTTTTCTTTTTCGGAAAAGTCCAAAAGGATTATGAGAGAAAACGAGTATTCCTCCCCTCACCCTACTTAAAGTTGGAGACTTCCGAAATTCACATGGCAAGAGTCAGCGCTCTGAATCGTTTGCTGTCGGGAATACGGATTAAATTAGTTTTGCATCAATGATTTCATTTTAGTTCTTTAACCATACATAAACATGGGAAACTGGTTTTCTTATTTCGTTTAACGTTGAATAATATACTATTTTTGAATAGATAAAACCGCGATCTATTTTATTTGTTTGTTTACTTTAGAAACGTTTTTATCTACTGTTTTGTTTATTTATCGTTTGCGTAACAACTATTTAACTTAGTTACAAGAAGGGAGCTGTAAAACACATTTTGAAATAATAAATCAATAAACTCCCAATGTAGAAGGTCGAGAGAGAGTGAAGTAAATTTGTTCAAAATAACTATTAGAAGCCATTTTTGTGAAGAACTATCGAAAAACTAGATCTTCTTTCAATACGAAAGTTATACCTTCTCTTTACTTTATATCTTAAAATGTCTCTCTTTCATTTTGAATTTGTGCTTTTATTCTCAAATTACATTTTCTATCAATAAAAGTATTTTCCAATTTTGTTTGCTGTTTTTATCATTATTGGATTCTTATTCATTTTTTTATGGGAACACGGGCTTTTCTCTTATTGAGGACTGCTCCAAAAAAACGTTAAAAAAAAACTCGTTTGTGAATAAAGTTCAATTTTCAATAATTTACATTCATATTTCAACTTTAAAGCCTGCGAATCAAAAAGTAATATTATCATGCCACAGGACATACTGAAATATTTTTACAATGCTGTAAATAACTGATCTTCCGTACCCCTTCTATTCTATCCGGAAATATAAAATAAATCTTCATTAACAATAAATGAGAATTCTTCTGTGTATTACCGCTCTATAGAATAGACCGTTTGAGCTAGAGTCATTAAATTAGGCACAAATATACTTTGGAGAGTGAGAATGTGCAATGATTTCTTAAAAAAATAAATTCATAATTTTAATTAATTAAGTCATATTTTTGGCGTTTTGCCGCGATAACTCCCAAAAAATAGCAACATAAAACCAATTTTTACACATTTTAAAAATTTGAAAAGTTGCCTTTTTATCGATACTAATTAAATTAGTTGTTCTGTAAATGCTTCCTAAATTTTTTAATTAAAAAAATGTTTCTGGATAAAATTCAACTCTAGATTTTATTGTTGCGATGAAATTCATAACACCTTTATTTTCTCATCAAATGATTTTCTTCCATTGTTGAAAGCAAAGGAAGAATTATTTTGTTTATTATCTACTCACCAACAAGCGGAATGCATACCATGAATGATAATGGGCAATTAGATCATGAATTATTCGAGCAATTATATTTTCGATGGCAGTATGATATTATGGAATATGACTCCATTTGGAAGCTTTATGTACTCAAGTAAGGAGAGCAGGTGTATGGTTATTAAAATAACCCATTTATGTCTGTCAGAATTTGATGCTTAATAATACTTTGTTGAGGGAATCTTGCAAAAAAAATTAATTAAAATTAAACGTTAGCAATATTCACCTCAAACTATATAATCATCAAATGTAAATAAATAAATAAATCTAAAATAAACAATCTTATGTATTTATAAAATAATTTTTCACGATCCAAAAAGAGCCTAAGAGAAATAATAAAATAAATTTAGAAAGCATTGAAAATAATTAACAGAACTCTGTAGTTAAATAAAGAAATTTGGAAATTTTTAAGGGGATGTTAAAACTCCATCTAGTTTTCTTATCTTATGTCTGCTTTCTTTCATTTAAAAATATTGTATTACCAATGATGCTCACCAATAACTTCCAAGGAATATGAATCGCGGGAAGGAGGTTAAAGTTCCTTTCTTCTGACTACGCTTTTAACCAGCATTTTTCATAAAATAGAAGGCCAATAAGAACTTCTGCACCAAATTGTTTGCTACAGTGAGACTAGCTGGCTATCACTCGAAAAAACATAAATATAGACCAGTTTTACTTGAAAATTCCTCCATGAAGACAACCTACCGTCCTACATGAAAGTTAGTGTTCCGAGTCAATTGGACTAACAGAAAACGGTATATCTCCCTTTTATGGTGAATCCCTTACACAAAGAGTTGGTTAGGAAATTAGCAGCATAAATTAGCAAAATGCTCTTGAATGACTATCAACATGTTTACCTTTGACCATGAATACGTAATTCTGGCCATACCTGCATTAATACAGCTAATACAATAACTTACAAATCTGGATTTCTATCATCTAATCTATGTAGTTGACAAATCTGACGCAAACTTGATTGGTTCTGATGTAGATCATCAAAACCAAGCTGGTCACGTATTATATTAGACAGTAGTAGGCCATATGTTGGATTAGACCTTATTATATAATTTTAAGAAATAAAAAGGATAATAAAAGCGTTTTTTGCAGTTTTTTATCTTTTAGAATCTGAATTCAAATGTAAAATTTCAGTTCTCACTGAGGAAATTTTTATATAAAAAATATGTTTGTTTGGAATGATGAAGAAATTTTAAAAGTTCAAATACTCGAATATAGTGTTTTGTCTTAATTTGCAGAAAACGTATTCAAGAGATCTGGAGCAGGATTTATAAAGTAGAAAGAAATATCATAATAAAATATAATTTTTTTTTGTTATTGTTGTTGTTGCTTTATCGATAGAAGAAAATTTTAAAATGTAATCAGTTTGTTTTGAATTCTCTGATTTTTACGCCTCGGATAAAAAAAAAAAAAAAAAGACTAACGAATCGAAAATTACTCTTTCATCAAAATTCGGATACATCAGTCCCTTATTTCAGAGATAACTAATGTGAAAAATTAATTCATAAGGTATTAATATAATACAAATGAATAATCTTAATTATCGTCGACAATGAAAATGTTACTTAAATAGAGAATGAAGGGAAATAAGAGATCTCGAGCAGGATTTATAAAGAAGCAAGAAATATCATAATAAACCTCTATTTTTTATTTTTTATTATTATTATTTTGCCTTACAGATAGAAAGAAAATTTTAAAATGCATGCAGTCTGTTTTCAATTCTCTAGCTCTTACGCCGCAGATTTTTTAAAAAAAAGTCTAACAAATCGAAAATCAGTCTTTCATCAAAATTCAGATACATCAGTCGCATATCTCAGAAATAATTAGTGCGAAAAAATTAATTCATAACGAATTAATATAATAGAAATGAACAATCTTAATTACTGTCGACAATGAAAATGTTATTTAAATAGAGAAGGAACCAAAATTCTTAAAATCCTAGGGGAAAGAACCTAAGAAAGACTCAAAACAAAAACCAGAAATCTTTCGCTGTTCTCCCATAAAAACGTTGATTAAGATTAGATCAAGTAACCATGGTGACACTTACAAAGCTCAAGTATCTCCTCGACTCATGCACCTTTAGATTTGAACACTTAATTAAAAGCAAGAATGTCTCGAAGAATGAAAGGAAATCTCTTTTTCTTTTCTTCGAAGTGAAGTTTTGTCACTTTTTTCTGTCTCAAGTGACGTAACAGCGACACCTGCAGCATTTTTGAGTCTGATATCCCAATGAAAAATGCCATGCGACAGGTCTAGGTGCAACAACAATAAAAAAAAATTTAAAAAAGTGAGAGGGGGAGAAGAAAAAAGCAAACCATTCCCAGGTAAACAAGATCACATCCAAAAGCTTTCTGCGGAGTTTTTTTTTTTATTATTATTATTATTATTTTATCTTTATTTTTATCTCTGATTTTCAAAGCAACTCTGCTTACCCGACGTTCCGACTACAATGTTGAAAATCGGCCATTTAAGAATAGAATTCATTCTTTCAGTCGAGAATGGGAAGTTCTGTAGTATTTCTTATCAGCTTTTCGGTCATTTAATATAACAAATCTGAAACTGATGCGCGTTCTGACACTCAGCGCAAGCCAAACAAAGAAACGATAACACACAAAATATGATATTTGATTCAAGTATATTTGATAATATACGGAAATACTTTGATGATGTCGTCAACAAAAATATGAAGAAGTCGCAGTGGTATCTTGATAAATTTTTTAACACGTTTTCAATACAAATATCAAACATATAAAATACTTAGTATAAACTGCATAGAACTTCGCATGTTTCCTTTACAGCTTGGATTTTGGCAAATAAATTTTCAGAAATATAT
>JAPMOR010079994.1:466012-476364 GCA_026543865.1 Argiope aurantia | reverse complement strand
TATCGTAAAAGGTTTATTTATTACATTTTTATGTCTTTGTAATAGCGATTTCTACAATAAAATAATCTTTCAATAGGGTTATTCTTTATTAAGTTTATATTTACATTTTAATTTTAAATATTTGAAATTGTAATCTTTTGGTTTATTTTATCTATTAATCTATTATTATTTATCTATTTATTTAATTATTTAATCTATTTTAATTTTTTAGTAAAAATTTATATCAATATATTCCTGCAACTGCTTCATGTTAATGTTGACGGCATTATCAAAGTATTTCGGTATATTATCAAATATACATGAATCAAATACCATATATATAATTATATATAAGTTTGTGCAGATTCTTTCTGATTAAGTTTCTTTTGATAAAAATTATACGGCATAATTCCATTACACGTTAAATCGTTTATTGTATATTTGTCGTTTTAACTTTTGATATAATGTAATGTTTTCTCGCTCTTAAGACATTGTTTTGTAGAAGACAACATATCTGAGATAATTAATATAGCTTCTGAAATCGATAAAAAAAGATTTAAAAATTTATTCAAATTTCAAATATTGTCATTCATTAATCTTTAAATGCCCTAAGTTTCAAATTTGATACCGGACTTTTAAATCGAATTGCACACTTCCAATTGGTTTGTATTTAATATTTGGCTCACTTACCTGTATGTGAGTTACCATTGCATAATGTTATTTTGAACAAAAGTTAAAAACAAAACCGTCAGCAGTCAAAATTGTTCAAATAATATGAATTTTGTTTTCCCGCTATATTGAAACAGTGACATATTTTTAGGAAAAAAAAGTTTCAAGGAATAAATCTTTGACCTTTTCATTTTTCCTAAAAATAAAAATACTTCTGAGGTAGGTGAGTATCATATTTTTACTATAACATAATTATTTAAATATATTATTTATGGCCTTAATGCTTAAAGTATCAAAACTGAAACCTCCTTTTTTTTTCGAAATAAATATATAAAATATGTAATGTGATTATTTTTTATTTTTCCCTTTATCTGGCTACTGCATTGAACACATTGATATTTTTTAATTAATTTTAAAAAATCAGACTTCCATGGATTAACTTGTGTTTCAGAATGTTATTAACAACATATCCTCTGTTCTCTATCGATAAAATTACTTGATACTTGCATTTGAGTCGCCCCCCCCCCACAAAAAGTACATTTATAAAAACTAATTTAATACTCCTAACTAATTTTTTCAAAATTAGATAAAGAACTGCCCAAACAAGATCGCTCTTTAAATAACTAAAGTTAGAGAATTAGATAAGCATTTAAAACCTACATCATATATTCAACGATTGATTATTTATTATTGCAACTGCACTATCATTTTAAATAGTGATTTAGCAAATAAAGATACAATTTATATGTTTAGATCGAGTATAGAAATACAGCATGAATTGTTCTCAGAAAGAATGGAAATAAAATAGATTGGTAAGTGGCATTCGGGGTGGCTTGTCTGCGTCCTTTACTGTGACTCATCTCTCGGAGCTTACCCTTTTCCCTCTTCTGTTCAGATCAGATAATCAGGAGGAAGGCGGTCTGCTTCATCCAAACTAGGAGAAGAGATTCGCCTAGATTTGTGCCGTGTTTCATGAAGAAAAACAGGCACAATGCCTTTCATCCATTGTTACCGTCTACTTGAGAAAAAAGAAAGGGGAGGGGGGGAGACTATATATTTTCGGGATAAATATCAATAACAAAGCGTACGTGTTTAATAACATTAATTATAAAATAATTAACCGCTTATAAATGCATTTTTCTAAAATTGCTTTCACTTGTTATTGGCCTAATAAAGACTATTCTTTGCGCATCTTGTTGGATAGATAGGAAGGAGGAAATATACGGCATAGCACAATAAACAGCAAGTAGTTAAATGGCACGTATATTTAAATTTACTTTGCGAATATTTCATGTGAATTAATATGATGCATTAAATTTGGTATGTGTCACTTGAACACGAATAATCAATTGTTACGAATAATCAATTATTATTGTGAGAGTTATAAGTTCAGCGCTCATTAATAATTAGTTACCAGATACAAAAAGAATTTTCATTGGCTTTTTCGAGTAAAAGGGTGAGTTTGGCATGTGTATCTTCTCACAAAACTTTCTATAGTGAAAATTGCAGTAAGATTATTAGACGTAATTTAAAGATAAAATTTGAGTGGATATCATTAAAAATCTCAGCCGTCATTTAAGTTCTTTTATGGATTGAAATAAGATTCCATTCAAGTAACTAGGAAAGGTAAGCGACTCATTTGCCATGCAATTAGTTAATCATAATGCGCTTGGTTTCACCAGTCATTAATATCGCCAAACCAGAAATCAGATGACGGATTTCTAGGAAAATTCCATTAAAATAAAATTCCATTCATGTAACTAGGAAAGGAAAGCGACTAGTTTGCGATGCAGTTAGTTAATCATAATGCGTTTGAGTTAACCAGTTATCAATATCGCTACTCCAGAAATCAGATGATTAAATTGTGCTCGACATCTAAGATGATATTTAGTAGTCAATTTTAACGAAATGTTAATCATTATATGTTTTTTGAATCATTTTTTTTTCTTTCTTAATACTAGCCGCCTTAGGAGATCAGCTTGTTCGACCCGATTATTGACTTTTCAGTTACAGGAATAGTTAATATGGGACGCATATTTTTAAAAATTTCAAAGTGTATTTGATACGATTGAAAGACATGAATTTAATTGAATCAGTAAACTTCAAATTACTGGGTTGCAAATTTTTTAAAAAAAAAAAATTATATTCTGTGAAATAAAAGAGGAAGTGATAACCGTACTTTGGAGGAAATGCCCAAAGAAAGCAATTTTTTATTCATAATTTTAACACTGGCAAAAAAAAGACATTAAAGAAAACATTGTACGGAAATGAAATTGATATCATTAAAAGGGAATTTTTTTTTTAATTTTAAGGTAATGCAAAAATTAGTTTTGAGTAAATAATAATTTTAGAAGATATGGACATCAATTTTTTAATAAGTAAGTCGATAATGATTATTATTCCTTCATAGTGATAAATTCTTTCTCCTGATTACAAATTCATTGATTATAAATTATTTCTCCTGAGTGAATACAGTTTTAGTAACACGGCGAGATCCCATCCCAAAAAATTGTAATAATATTTTGCAGCTCCATTAATTATTTAAATGAAGTATTGAATTAAGTGTAGCTGTAAAAACGTTCAACAAAACAGTCTGAAACGTTTGTATGACGCTGTGTTTATATTTCATTGTTGCCATTCGACAACAAATAATAAAAGCAAATTCTGTGCCATGTACACTAGCAATTTATATTTATAGAACTTTTCTCTTGGTCACTCTATAAAATGTTTTCTGCGCTAAAAATGCAGAATGCTGCAATATATAATGCCTACAGAAAAAGAAATACTATATAAAAAATATTGTACTTCAGAAAAATATATATAAAAAATATAGTACTTTCAATACTACATACAGAAAAAGAAGTACTATACCAAAAAATATAGTACTTCAGAAAAAAATATATAAAAAATATAGTACTTTCAGTGCTACGTACAGAAAAAGAAGTAGTATATCAAAAAAAATAGTACTTCAGAAAAATATATATCAAAAAATATAGTACTTCAGAAAATATATATAAAAAAATGTATAACTTTCAGTACTGCATACAGAAAAGGAAGTAATATATCAAAAAATAATATAATAATGCTTGGGCAAGAGTGAGCCCCGAATCATCAAAGTGATTTAAAATGACCCCGAATTTGTGTTCAAAATTATTTATCTATACTTATAATAAAGCTCAATGTGTGTGTGTGTGTGTGTCTGTGTCTCTGTGTGTGTGTATGTGTGTGTGTGTGTGTGTGTGTGTGTTGGCGCTCTACAGACCAGACCATTCAACCTACAGCTACCAAATTTGGCACGTGTATACCTTGGAGGCCGGGAATGTGCACCTGGGGGTTATTTTTTCGAATTTTTAAATAGAATTTTATTTACTTAAAAATTAAGCGAAATTTTGACGTGTTTCTGCTATAACTGCCGAAAATATTACCGCACAAAAAAGATTTTTAGATGAAGTTAAAGATCAAAAATTTATCTTTTAAATGATACTACTGTTTTAATCTTAAAATTAAATTTCTATTTTTAATGAATTTTTAAATAAATATTTTAACTATGTTTTTCAATAATTTTTTTCGTCAAAAATAAAAATGAGGATTAAGCACGTTTCGCATTCATGAGAAAAAAATAGCTTTTTTCAAAGTGTTGCCATCACATTGATTAAAGCTCTAACTGAAAATAAATTAAATCTTTTTGGAAATGAAATCTGCAAAAATAGAATTTCCGTCACGTGTCTGTAGGAAATGAAACAAATATGAAATATTATTTTTTCTAAAAAATAAATTCAAGACAAATTATTTATGATCTTTTACACTCTCTATACAGGGTGTTTATTCAGTCCCGGATCCATTTTGATATTTAATGACTCATAAAATAATGAAGATGTAAACAAACTTATGGCATTTATTGATGGAATAACTCATATATTTTCCTTTTCAGGTTTGAATATTTTTACTTTTGTAAATATCGTCTGCGTGTGTTTTTAATTTCAGATAATTTCATTTTCCAGTCTAAATATCTGTACTTTTCTAAATATCGTCTGCTTATTAATTGCATTTTCCTCTGTTTTGTTTTTGGCAACTATTGAAATGTTATGTTTACTTTTGATGTGTTAGTTCTATGTAGTACTTTTGTATGTGATGTTTTATTCGATCGGATATTAAGGAGAATGCATACACCACAAGAGAAAGCACAGATTTTGTGGTGGTCATAGAGTTAATTTCCAATCAACTAAATCACTGACTTTTAAGAGTTAATTTCAAATCACTTAAACTGACTGATTTATGAAGATTTGAATATCACTATTCAATAAAAAAAGGATAATTTTAGATTTTTCATCGATCGTTTCAAAGAAAATACGCCAATAAGCGTGCAGGTTTCTCAAGATTAATTGGCCTAAGATTATGAAAATGGTGAGTTTTTCTAAATTTTTAACATTCAAAACTTCATAAATAAGTCTTAGTTGATCGTGGTAAATAGAAACATTCATTCATTTATTTAAAATTTGGTGTGTCCAGAATATTTATCAGAATATGATACCTTACTGCATTAAATTTAGACTTCATAATTTTTGAAATATATTTATAAGCAGGAACAAAATATTATTATTGATTTCATTTCAATCCTTTTGTAAGCAAAACTAAAAACTGAATTTTATACTGAATCTCAGAAATTTTTGTTGAATTATTGTTTAAGATATTACATAAACTATGAAAAATATTTTGTAGTTAACATAAGACTTAAATACCGAGCGATTCTGTTTGCAATACTCATATTCAATAATAATAATAAATAATAAATAACAATAAAGATGATAAATAAAATAAAACGCTTGGTTTTATTAAAAAATATCTTAATATTAATTGCAATTTTGTCATTTACATTTTTAATTAAAGTTGAAGTTTTACCGGAAATGGCAACAAATTAGCAAAATATATATAGTAAATTGAACGAAACGATCTAAACTGTATAAGTTTGGTATGACTATCAAAATTTGAAGATTAAAAATGTTTTGTTTGAGAATCCTTTAAGAGACCAGTTACTTAAAATATTTAATTGAAAATTGTAGCGAGCGGTAATACTGGCGAACCGGCTGGTCGCCAAAGGCGACTAGTAATCGATATATATTTACAATCGATTTAATGTATTGTATGACTGCAATGAATTGAACGGGTGTACCATTTAGAAAAAAGTGACAACACTCTTTTGGTGATAATCTTTTTACCTTTAAACTTTAAAATTATTTTTTTACTAGTTTTATGACATAAATACCTTCGAAATATTCCATTTTCGTGAATTATTATTGTACGTGAAAGGAGATTTTGTCTGTAAAAATGAGGAGGACATAAACTTTCGAACTGACGCGATATAATTATATATTTTAATTATTTAATGTTTAAAAGGTAATTAAACAGTATTTAATAGTGTCTCATCTCACTCAATAACCTCGAACTATTCAAAATAATATACTGATAAGCTAATAAATAGAATAAAGCAGATAACTGGAAAACCACAGTATAAAAATTCATTCATAGATTAACTTCTTTTTTGAATGTCTGACAATAAATCGTAATCGCTAGATTTTATTTTTTAATTCATTCACTTCATAACGGTAGGTCATAAAACACAGAATGTATTTATTGTTTTCCTTATATTGTATATCCCTTTTCATTGCCCATAACACTAGTTCTCAGAATACTTTTATTTCACTAAAGCAAAAAAATTACTTGAGCACTGCATTTAAAGTTTTGTATGCTCTTTATAAAACATGTTAACATTATAATTATTTAAATCACGTAAAAATGTACATTAATTCAAATGCTCTGCACAAAATTTAAACTCATTTAATCAGATACCTTAAAAGAGAAGACGAGCAATCACTTCTTTTTTTCTTTCGCGGATTTCACCAATGAGCTTTCTAACAAACAATTTTGTCTCGAATGGACAAAATAAAGAGGAAAGAAAAACAGTTGTAGTATTAGAGAGTTAAGCGGTAAACCTTTCATTTCCTCTTCGGAAATACTGTAGGTTTTCTTTAAATAAAAATAAATTCTCAGATAAAAATAAGTTTGAATGTGGATGCTAGTGCCTCCCCAATAAAATGCTGGAGAAGTAAACACTAACACGTGACGCGAGTGCAGGCAATTAATTGTTTTCCCTTCTTGGGTATTTTGTGGCATTTTAAAATTAATATACATAATTTCCAAATCAAGATTTGATATTGATATTTAACAAAAAATAAATATAAAATTAATCTCTAATCTAAAATTAGCTAAATTAATTTCATTATTAATTAAACTTATCACAAAAACTTTTTCAGATGAATTATGTATTATTCTGCATTTGATACATGTTATTTGAATGGATTATTAAACACGGCTTATATAAAAAAAAATCTGAAATATATTTAGCATAAAGAAAGTTAATATCTATGTAAAATATGTGAAATAAATATGAATATGTTCATTTTACAAAATGCTTTAAATAGATTTCAAATGCATTTCGTCGTCCTTAATTTTTCTCATTTTTTAATAATCTCTGTTTTAAGAAAATCTAATTAAATTTGATTAAAGTATAAATTTTTAATTTAGCTAGTCATTTTCTCTAATATTGAGTTTTAACGGATAGTTTGCTCCTCGCTTTTAATTCAGTATTCTAAAACCAATCTTGAAATGCTTTTCTTCAGTTAATAACAAATAAAACAGCAGATTTCCATTTGTCAATAATTTCGTGTGAATTTATTCATCGAAAACAGAAACCATCTGCCATTCCGAAACATGAAAATACAAAACTCAGATTGTTTCCTCAATAGAGCTAGTAATAATAATAAAAACAAAAAAGTATGCCACTATTTTCTGCCTAAAGTGATGTTTTTAAATTTAAATTCAGTTATTGATAATCTTAAAGAAGTTGAGTTCCTTCAAGGCACTAGCATTGAACTCTAAACAGCTCTTCACACCAATATTGCTTCATCGATAAACATATGGAATGTTGATGATAAAAGTCGTTTTCCAGATGTGCTAACATATAATCGGAAGAATCGTCTGCATACTAACAACTGTTTGTAAATTTTATATGAGTGTTGAAAGTAGGTGAAAAAGTGACTTTCATCAGACAGAAAGCATAATAAAAAATGCAAACGTTTATAAAAATAATTTTTGAATATTTTAATTTAATTTCTGAATGACTCGCTTAGAAAATTCAATGATGCTCAAGTAATAACATGATTATATAGTCCTTACAACATTAAAAAAATAAGTCCGATAAAAAACAATTTTTAAAAACTCTAATTTATTTATGTTCTAAGAAGTACAATTATTTTTATTTTATTTATTTTCTACTTTACAGCACTTAATTTATATTTAATTATTATAAATATGATGTAATCTTGAAATCAATTTTTTCTTATAATTCTTTACCTTGTGGCTCCACACGTATAGAATCAAAACTTATATAAATTAATATATTAATATATAATTAAGTTCTGGAAATATTAAAACGCTATAGAGTCATTGAGAGCATACAAGTGAACAAAATTTCAAAACTCTAGAAACCTAAGAAGTAAACAAAAATCAATTACAAAATTCCATCTTTACCAGCAAGAAACATCCAAATTAAATAAAAGTATCGGGTATGGTCTCTTTTATATTTATTATTTTTAACCGCATGCCATTGGGAAACAATAATTACGAAAGAACCTATTAACGTGAAATTCTTTCGGAGATTAATCGTTGTACGTCATCATCGCTGTACAATCTCTGTACACTGACAACATGGCTGTAAAAATGATGTCCTCAGTAAATTGAATGTATATTTTGGACGACCAAATGAAACCAAAATTTGACACAGAATTACAATCATAGTCACAAATCACATACCAAATTCCATATATTTTATTTATCGCTCTTACATGCTTGGGTCAACAGACATAACAGATCAACAGACATAACCCCTAGACGGATTTAGTTCAAAATTTGAAAAGAACCTACACTTTAGATGTCATATCTACGAAACTTTTTTTATACATCCAGTTTCCTTTGTTTTTCGGCTATCTTGTTAACTTATATTCAAACAGCCGTACAGACAGACGACCTGTAAATGTTCGTTCAAAATTACATAGAAATCTACAAATTTAGAATAAATTACCACACACCAAATTTTATCCATCCAGCTCAAAGCGTTTTTGAATTACTTAGGATTTGAATTACTTGTTCGCCTATATTATTGAATTTTTTTGCTGTTAAATAATTAATTTTGCTGTTAATAAGGAAAAATTTGATCTCGATACGTCTGAAAAACATGAATTTACTGCAAATTAAAAAGTGTATATGCATGTATATGAGCTTATTAAAAAGGTAAAAAGTGAAATAAAAATTGAAGTGAACATTTTACTGTGGAGTTCATGATTGGCAAAAGCAGGCATTTGAATATTTTAATGGATGAGTTTGAATTCCATCACAACATTTCAAAACAGATTGCGTATCAAATAATATCATTAAACTTTAGGGGAAAATTATACGAAAATGACAGAGATATCATTAAAAAGTTAATTTTTTGAGTCTTAATATAAAGATCATTTTTATAAGATCAGTGTTTTGGAATATTTGAACACCTATTTCCGTAAGCAAATCATATCAATTGTCTATCTGCCGACGTTTACGCCTGTTTTTGCTGTTGATTAAATTTTCTGTTTGAAGCCTATTTTTAGATTTCATTTATGTCTTCTTTTCTCTGATTCAATGGATTTTTGATGAAACATTGAGCTCCCTCTGGAACATTTCTAATAATAATTTGAAGCTCCATCAATCAGCTAAGTGAGGCAATCAATTCAATGTCTAAAATTCGTCCGATGTTTTGTTAACATTTGATTTTTGCCATTAGACAACAGGTATTAAGAGTGATTTCTGTGTCACATACGTTATATTTATAGATGTGTTTTTTGAATTCGGAGAGATCTAAAACATGGAAATTCACCAAAATCTCGATTTGAAATTTTTTGACAATTATTACAATTCCTTCTCTTTGTATATTTCGAATACGAGAAAGTAAAAAGGAATTTCTTCTGGACGATCACCCTCATTTGAATAAGGAAATTAGAAATTTGCAGAATCTAAGGATTACAATTCAAAGAGAAACCGCACTTTCTTCTAGAAACAATTAAACTGATTCCTGAGTTTTGCGTCCTTTGGTAATGGAGCCAGGGCATTTATACTGCTTACATCAACTTTTGGTACTGGTCAGATGCCAACGATTAAATCACAACAGCCCATTCAATTCCTCTTCTCAAAATTTTTGAAAAAGAACAAAAATTGACAAGGAAATAAGCGAATTTCCAGTTTCTTTCATGCCTGACATAACTTCACCACTGAGCTGCAGACGTGAGTCAGAATCTCAGACTGAACCGGCGGGAGGCGTCTCCCCAAAAACTTTCTCGTATATTTTCGAATAAAGATATTATACTCCACCTCCTGCAAAAAAGTTTCGACAGTGGGTAAGGCAGAGAACGCTTTGCATGGCACTGGATTATAAAAGTTGCGAAATATTAACTTTTGGAGTGAATTTGGCATGTTTAATAAATCTATCGTGTGATCCTTTGCGATTAATCCCTGGCACACGGTTAGTAAAATCCGAAAATCGAATATGAATTTTGGAAGCGTTTTTCCCATTAAATTGAAATCAAAATTTGACACAGAACTATAACTGTAGTCACAAA
>JAPMOR010079994.1:427109-452683 GCA_026543865.1 Argiope aurantia | reverse complement strand
TATATATATATGTAATGATATTTTAACTCTAATTTCAATTTAATTAATTTTCAAGATTTTATCTTAACTTAGCCCATAGTAACTTTATTCTAAAATATTCTCTTATTTCGTGATCCAATTCCACTGTCTCTACTTAATTAATTCAAGAGAAGCTTTGTTGAATTGCAGAGTCAGCTAAAAGTAACTTTCCCACGCTCGGCGTGAAGGGGTAAAAAACTGTGCAGTAAGCACATTCTTTTTAAAAGATCCCTGTGTTTCCTTTACATGTGACTGACATGCGTCAGAAATCCCTATCAAAATCTTAATAATATATTAGTACTGTAAAATTATATTTTCCCTATCCATGCTGAATGTTATATAAGACGAGTGATAATTTATTTCGTTCCTTCTTCTTCCGCACTTCTGTTTTTGCAGCGCGCTGTGGCGGACGTGCCATGTCCGCGCCTTCTTGTAAATAATCATGCTTGCCTCCCGGAGAGAATAAATCGAAATTTAAAAATTACAAGGTCTCTTCACTGCTGGACGCACCTGTATTCTGCTTCACAACAAATAATGTTACATATATATATATAATTGCATTTAAGTTGTCAACATTGCTTTTAAGTTCAGAAGTATATAGCGTTACATACTTCAAAAAGTACAGACCCACAGACGTGAAACCTCTTTTTGGATTTCATTCAACCTTTGATATGTGGTGCGTACAATAACTCAGTGGCACGACAGGCCTATGTGGGCCAAGGCCTACAATGCCCATATCTGCTTTCCTGACCAAGAGCCCTGTGGTGCAAGGCATATGTCCAGGTTAGGTGGTAGAAATGCGGTACTGAAATTGTAGAAACGCGGTTACCCCCAATGTTTAGTTCCCAAGTATGCTTGATCCTCAGTTTATCGACCTACTGAAGGGATGAAAGGCTGAGTCGACCTTTCCCAACCCGAGGATGATGTATACAATATAGATGTTAAATTTGCGTACCGAAATTTATCTATCCAGCTCGCTTCGTCTTGCAGTTATCAGTTATCGTATTAACTTATATTCCAACAGCCGAACAGACAGACTTCCTCTGAATAGAATTTTTTCAAAGTTTAATAGAAATCTCAAAATGTAGTATAAAGACCATATACCAAATTTCATCCATCTAGCTAAAAAAGTTTATGAGTTATCCATAATATGCTTTGCTATCTGCATTAAAATTTCCGACCAATATGACAGACTTACGTTAAAAACATCACCTACTCTTGCAAAAATGTTGCACAGTATGCTTTGCTATCTACATTGAAAATTCGAACCAATATGACAGACATACGTTAAAAATCCTTTGCTTTTGTGTCCCATTCGCATAATTATGCAAATCTGCATGCAAATATAGGGTAAATTTTAATGTATCTAAAAAAAAGGAGACATTCTTCCTGTCTATCTTGAATCAATTCAGCTAAAAAATGGGAACATAGTGAACATAAATTCAATTTACATCATGAATAATAACAGCAGATCGCTATTCGTTCCGTGTTTTCTTTCGTTTTACTGTTTTTCTGTCAGATATGTCATTCCTAACAGTCGCGTTGCAGTTGATGAAATTCAAAAATAAATTGAAGCAATTCATTACTGCTTTTGACATTATAAAATAACCTTTAAAATTTTATTTATTGTTTGATAGGTTGACTGATTTCAATAAAATAATATTAATCCACAGAAAAATTTCTTAAAAGAATCTATAATTAGTTGAATGATATATTTTTTTGAACAGAAAAGTTTTATGTTATTAAATTAATAAAATTAAAAAAAAACATTTTTAAAAATATCATTTTATAACTGTGCTAATAAGTTTATATTTTTAAAAAATTTTAATTAATATCTACATTTTAATTTTGAATTTGTAATTCGTAACGATAAATATTATGGAATCGAGAAATTAATATTTTTTCTTAAATTCATTATTAGGTGAGGCTTTTCATACGGACTCAATACTTAATTAAATTATTTGATTTATTAATAGTTAGTCCTGAAAATATAAAACAATTTACTGACCTACTGACATCAGAACTAGGTAAGTGTACAAAATTTCAAAACTCTGTAATCAGGAAATAAGAAAAGAGCATAAACATTAGGAAATAAGAAAAAAAAAAAAAACATAAATATCAGGTATCAACCGTCAAGAAATAAGAAAAACAAACATCAGGAAATAAGAAAAGAAAATCGGTCACGAAACTCATCTGAGTCTTTACAAATATGAAACTAGTTAAACTAAACTAAAAAGTCATATTAAATGTATAAAAATGTATATAATAAATGTATATAAAAATGTATATAATAATATCTTAGGATTTAGGGATTGTGAAAAAAGTATATACTGAAGAATTTTGTCTTGATACGTCAATTGCATATATCTCTAATTAAGTTTATCGTCTAACTTCAGAAATTTCTTCATTCTTGAATAACTAGCAATAGGTTTTTAATGTTGTCAATGATGTTATTTTGTTTACTGAATGCATCTAGACATGTAATGGTAGTAAATAGTAATTTCAACAGCTTTTTCATAGAAACAGTGAATTAATTTCGTATTTATAAAAAAATATTTATTCATTTATATTCTTGCTTGTGATCTTTGTTTTTGAGGAATTCTATATCTATTGTGCCGATTCATCGCCTCAAAAATTAAAATAACTACAAAAGTAATTCAAAATAAGCGCATATAACTCTATTTACTTTTTAGTAATCCGAAAATTTTGCACTCGCTGTCGTCAGTTGCAAGAATAATTTGACAATATATAAAGATTTATGTCCATCTGAATATAATTTATTGCAGATGTTGCTAGAATGATTTGCATCTCTCGCATGACGGTTGAAGGGCCAGATATGCCACTTCTTCCCTTAATGTACGTCATTTTCCACTCACCACAGAGCAATTTTGGTCGTAATTTAGTGCTGGAAAGTCCATAGTTTACATCCGATTTTCCCTCTTGGCTTGGGGCTCCACAAAACGATACTCATTTTATGCAACCAATTTACTGTTACTAGACGTAATTTGCGAATAAGAACTGATGTATACTAAGTTAGATAATCCAATTCTTAATGTCGAAATGCTATGATAAGGATAAAAAATTTGTTACAATTGTAGAATTTAATAGAGATCTTCAAGTCCAATAATGTACTGTTACTGATTGTTTGTTTACTAACATCGTAAAAGAAGAGAAGAATTTAAACATTACTTTTTTGAAAATAAATAAAATTTTTCCTTGAAAAAAGTAAAGACACAATTTGGCATAATAATTTTAAATACTTTCATCCATTACATAAGAAACTAGCAAGATATTTTATAATTTATGAATAAGAACTGATGTACGTTACGTTAAATAAACCAATTCTCAATGTCGAAATGCTATGGTATAAAATTTTTATAATAATTGTAGAATTTAATGCAGATCTTTAGGTCTAGTAATGTGCTATTACTCACTGACTGTTTAATAACATCGTAAAAGAAATATTAAAATAAGCATGAAATTTTTTTTTAACAAATAAAAAAAATTCCTTGAAAAAAAAGTTTTAAAAAAATGGCGTAATAATTTTAAACACTTTTATCCATTGCATAAGAAACTAGCAGGATAATTTGTAGAGCTATTGTAGCTGTATAGCTGCTTCTCCGCAATTAACATAGATTAAAAATGTACATTAATAAAATTAATTAATAATAAGGAGTTAGTTATTAACTTACATTTAGGACGTTTATATTGCATTCATATATTAATCATAAATTAATATGTAAGCAGAGTTATTAACTTGATGAATAATTTTTATTCGATAAAATTTGATTATCCATGGAAACCGCGAGAAATTATAAAATTAACAAAAAAAGACACATATTCACATGAAATTTTTTTAAAAATTCAAACTAGAGTTATTGTGTTACACACAGAGGTATTTCTTGCATTATGAATATAATTATAACTTCATAAGCAATAGATTCTTATATTAAATTTGACTTTCGGTCCAAACAAATTTTTTTTTGTTTTTTGGTTTAAAACATGTCTTATTAATTAAAGAAAGTTTTAAAAATATTTTGAGATAATCAGCTGTATATGTATAATAGAGATTTATTGCCATATCTAGTAATTATTTATTTAATTTCATA
Source organism: Argiope aurantia (assembly GCA_026543865.1). Taxonomy (NCBI): domain Eukaryota; kingdom Metazoa; phylum Arthropoda; class Arachnida; order Araneae; family Araneidae; genus Argiope; species Argiope aurantia. The sequence continues at coordinate 448,556 of JAPMOR010079994.1, read as the reverse complement.
ATGAAATAGAATACATAATCATTAATTAATTTCTTAATTTGCGTTTATTTACTAGCACTTCTCTTTAACTCTTACAAGCCGTGTTTTTTTATTTGCTATTTCCTTTTATTGGAAAATTTCGTGCTTTTATTGGAAACTAGGCCACTCTTAAATAGTTTGACCCGTTCCATTTAGTGAAGAAGTAGCGTAAATGAACAAATCACTGGAATTGTTAAAATCTTACAAAATTTTAGACAACCGAAAAATCCATCTTAAATTGAAAACAAAGGTATCGAACCGAAAAATAGGAACTCTTCCCCTAAGCTTTAATAATACTTTAAAGAAAGTTCATTGTATTGCGATCAGTTTTTTTAAACAGTCGAGCGTTTTTCCGTTGAATCCCATTTGATTGACAAGTTAAGCAATATGAGATTGGTTGAACCTCTGGAGATTTCAACAGAAATCTGCAGAGACTCAATCCATCTTCAGTGCAATCGAAACTTGGACGAAATTTCTGATCAATTTGGAGAATCCTTACCACCAACCCACTATAGCCACGCATGCTAAAGCATATAAATAAGTATAAAATTCCATAATTTATTTATCTTTTCCGCAAAATATAGAATAATTGCATGATGTTAAAACAAAATAACTTTGAATAACGCTTATTTTTATTAATAAAATTTCATAACTTATTTATCTTCTCCGAAAAATATAGAATAATTGCATAACGTTAAAACGAAATCAACTTTGAATAGCGCTTATTTTTATTAATAAAATTATATAACTTATTCATCTGCTCCGCAAAATATATATTAATTGCATGATGTTAAAATGAAATACTTTGAATAGCGCTTATTTTTATTAATAAAATTACATAACTTATTCCTCTTCTCCGCAAAATATCGAATAACTGCATAACGTTAAAACAACATAAACTTTGAATAGCGCTCATTTTTTTATTATTTAAGATTGATTTATGTAAATTAAGATCAATTTATGAATGTTTCATCCATACTATTCAAAGAATATAAATGCATGCAAAATTTTTTGATGAATAAAATATCTTATTGTCAGGATGTAGAATTATTTTAGCTCAGTCTGGCACTTAGCTCGGTTTAGATTGATCTTCACAACATGTTACATGTTAAGGTACATTTATGAATCAATTGGCCTATTCTTCTTTAAGTAGTTTTGTCTTTTTTATGCGTCGTTAAACACTGAATGACCTCAATGTACCCTAGAAAAATAATCAAAATCTTATCTTTGTAACAAAAGCTTTAACAATAATATTTCTTTATTAAAAAAAAAAAAACCTTCAAAATGAACGCACATTCTTGACTCTATCTAGGCAATTTTGATTTTACTCAAAACTTCGATTCTAATTACATTTGTCAGTCTATTTTTAAAAACAAGTTAAACTATATTTCCAGTTTTTTTTTAAATTCTTGCAGTTTCCAGTTGAATTCCTCAGAGTATTCTTGAATAACCGCATAAATTGGCTGTTCGGCAACTACGGATTCACCGCAAAATGACCAGAAAAAGAACACTAATCAATGCAAAATTGCTTCAAAATTTTCTTTTTATTTACAGTAAGAGATCAACACGAGCAATTAGTAAAAAGTAAACATCAGATTTCTGTAATTACAAGTTGTTTATTTATTTATATTTCGAAAAGTCTTTTCATTCGATTTTGTTTTTTGGTGTTAAAACAGTCTTTTTATAAAAAATCGGTCAATTAAACCTTTTAAACAACATTTTGGAATTTAAAAAAAATCTTCGGTTAATTGAGAATTTGTTTTGCTTTAGATTGTTTTTATGCAAAATAAAAGCCTCTGCAACAAATTTTTAACGTTTTATCCTCCAATTTAGAGGCACTTTCATTTGCTATTTAGATCCAATATATGCATGTTCGAATAATTTGTTATTTCTGTATGGTATTATAATAGAATGATATAATTCAACACTGTATTGATATAATACAATTCGTTTAAAACAATTAGAAAAAACATTTTTCATGAGTTGTTGTGCTTTATATTATTTTACGTTACTTATTGTGTTTTGCATTATTTATAAGCAAAGCAAAAGCCCCTGTAATAAAGTTTTAATGTTTTATCCTCTAATGTGAAGCTATTTTTAATTGCTGTTTAAATCCAATATTTATATTTTCGAAACTTCTACAGAGAAGTAATTTGTTATTTATATATCATATTATAATGAAATAATATAATTCAACACTATACTGATACAATATAATTCGTTTAAAATTATTTATCAAAACATTTCTCGTGAAATTATGTAGAATAAAGGAGACGAAATTTGTGCGCTGTCCGATTCAAAAGAGCACAAAAATAATTTCAAAATATCATTTCAACAAATGCAAAAATGTGGTCTTGGTTTCTCTGAAAAATTACTTTCAACTAGCAATTTTTTTCCCCTTTTAAACACAGAAGGGAAAAAAACTAATACTTTCTGTTGCCAGCTTTTATCCTTTTTCTTCCTCCTCCTCCTAAAGTGCGACTTTCTTGCATTAGAATGAAAATAAAACTAATACAAGTAAGTTCCCCCCCCCCCCATTTCGTGCTCTTGAATGCCGAATGAAAAATCAAAATGTTTTGACAAATCATTACATTGAAAAAAAAATATTTCTCGGTTTATGATGCTTTCAATGCAATTGCTGCTCATTATTTACATCATTTCCTTTAATAATTTCTGTTTATAAAGACTTAATTATTGTTTTAAGGAACGTCAGTTTTGAAAATTATGTTCATCTGTTTTTATTACGATGTTAAAAACTAACGAAAATGCATTAAGACTCATCACTGTTCGCAGAAATTCGGCGGCCAACAATCATTATTTTGAAAATCAGCACCTGGCACTGTCTGTTTTTTTATTAAGATAAAAAAACACATCAATATTAACGAGCATTGGGATGAAAATGAATATTACAATCATTTGCGTTAAGTTTTTTCTCGTTTTTTTTTCTATTGCTGCAAATTAGAAATTTTAAAATTAATAATCTTTAAATGAGTAATTTGAGAACTCTTCGTTTCTTAAACTCATTCAAATCTGCTGTTTTCCTATATTAAAATTTTTCGTTTCGTTTATTAAAAGAAAAAGGTAATTTTGATTGTTTATTATTATTGTTATTTTGATATAATGACGAAATTGCGTATGGAAATAAGAATTGGTTGCAAAGATTTACACCAAAAATTCTTTTCCAGATAAGCAGGATTTTCTAAATGTAATAAACAAATATCATTCGAGTTGCATGATTTTCTTTCATCAATTTCTAAGCTGTAAAAAAGAGTATTAAGGTGCTTTCTGTGATTCTTTTATCACAGAAAGCACCTTAATTCTTCCGGTTGTTTAGAAAATTGTTTAAAAAAAGCAAATTGTTTGAAAAAGCATGTTGTTTTGAAAATTATTTGAAAAAATGTATTGTTTTGAAAAATGTTTGAAAAAGTAAAATATCCATAAATTCACAATATTGATAGGAAGCAATGATATAGAGAGTAAGATGCTGCGTGACCACATATCTAAATTACGAAATCCATTCTAAATTACATTAAAGGAGCTCAAATAAACAGAGATTAAACAAACAAAAAAGATTACAGATTCATCATTGGAGTTGGAGTTGTAAATTTGCAATATTATCACTTTCTCCTGCTTAATAGTATATTATAAGATGTGAAATATATAACAACGCTGTTATATCGAAATATTACATGTCAAAGCCCATGCATAGCCAGTGGTGTAGCGATGATAACAGGTGCCTGAGCCATAATATAATTTTTCGCTCCCTGTTGTCATTAGCGGTTCTGTAAATATAGATAGCCCTTGGGACATGATGTTACTTTTTGGCCCCTTTATGATATTTCATTTCAAAAATTATATAAACTCACTAATTGCTTTCCTCGATGGCGTCCGTAAAATTGACTACAGAGACATCAATATCCCCTTAGCTCCCCTACTACGTCATTGCACATAGCAAAACATATAAAATTTCCAGATTTATATTTATTTAACGTACAAATAGATTTAATCATTTACATCACAAAATTTTCACATAAAATTTGGCAGGTGGCATTTTAAGAGAACATATAAAAATCACAATCGAATATAATAATTTGAAAGAAGATAGAACCAAACTATACATCTGTTTTGTATCAATAAAATATTTTGATTAATATGTCATATGACAGTTTGATATAACAGAGAAGGTGACTTGTGATTCTGAGCCATACACAAATGAGGAGGGAGATAATTAATGCTGCAACTCATTCTTCAAAATCCGTGCCTAAGTGAGAATAATTGCGTCAATCAAAATTAGAATACATTTATTCCACAGATGTAGTAATAATTAATGAAACCACTCACCTTATTTGAAATTATCTATCTAAATTCCTTTACAAATTTTATAATCTATTACAAGGAATTAATTTATCTAGTCTAAGTTAAAATAATAATTAGTGACGTTCTTCTGTTCTAGCAAATGCTATCTGTCAATCAACAAGATGTATGCACTCATGACCTAATGAAAGAGTGAACTGCGAGATAGTTTAGATAAAGAAGAGAAGTTAGAAGAGAATACATATTTTACCTGTAAGTTTATAACAATCATTCGTTACCGCAATGAGTATCATTAAATTTTTGCCCTTCACCGAAGTACTGGTCAGCATTTTTGAGACAAATAAATGTTATTTCTTGCTATTTGGAAATAATTGTCTTCCTAAATTCTGTGTGGACGGACCGGTATTGCGAAAAAATCTGTGACAGAGATAGTGAGAAATTATTGTTAATTTACTTATAAAATAAATTACTGTGATGAAATTTCCGTAGTATTTTTTTAAATTTTCCTAAATTACCGCCCTGTCATCGTTTGTTTATGAATTGAATAATATATCTACATAGTTGAAAGGTAGCCGCATGGCTTGTTTAAGATACGCGAACCTTTATGTCTAGGACAGATTCAGTAGATATTTTACTTACCACAGTCTTCCTTAATTCTGTGTGAACCGGTATATCGAAAGGATTTGAGACAGAGAACAAATTACTGTTAATTTACTTGTAAAATAAATTAAAGTGATGAAATATCTGTAGAGTTTTTTTCAAATTTTTGTAAATTACTGCTCTATTATCATTTGATAATGAAATGAACAACATATCTACGTAGTTGAAAGGTAACCGCATGGCTTGTTTAAGATACGCGAACCCTTATGTTTAGGACAGATTCAGTAGATATTTTACTAATCACAGTCTTCCTTAATTCTTTGTGGACCGGTATTTCGAAAGGATTTGTGATAAAATAATAATTAATGTGATGAAATTTATATAGGGTTTTTTCAAATTTTTCTAAATTACAGCCCTATTATCGGTTATTAATGAGCATATCTTCATAGTTGAAAGATGGTCTTGTTTGAGCATATGAGAACCTGTATGTCTAGAACGGCTTCAGTTTCATTTTACTATGTCATACGCGACCAATTAAATATGAAATTTTTATTGCCATTTGAAGTGAAGACAAAGTATGATGGCAACATGTTTCACGTTTTGCAATATCTTATTCCAAACCCACTTCAAATTTAAGTCCCTGAAATGAAGCCAAAGGGAACTGCATTCTATAAATCATAAACGAACTAAAATAGAAAGCAGAAATTGAAGGAGAAAGTCAGAGAAAGGAATGCCCCAAAACTGAATAATGCTTGAAACATAGCTCCCAAGATTCTTCATTCCTTTGTTCTTACTATAGAAAGATACATTAATTAAATGAAGTGCTTTCTTCCTGATGGAGCTTCTCTTAACTTGAGAAGAATCCGTTGCAAAAGTTTCCAAAGGAACGTTTTCGGAAAGAGCAAAGGCTTCAGTTAAATATCATTGCATTGGAAAAAGACATTGCAAAACATGCCATTCCGATGGAAGGAAAAGTTTCCATTTATAAGTGGTGTGTTTTGTCCAAAAAGAAATGAGAAATTTTAACAAGAAGATTTAAAACGAAATAGAAACCTTATATAATTTTTAATTTGATTTATTAATTTAACATTTGAAACGCATAAAAGCATTTAAAAAAATACCCCACCAGGAATAATGTATTTATAAATAATGATAAAAATTAAACAAATGGCTTCAAAATGAGTCAGAATACATCAAACATATTAAAAAAAAAACTTCCATTCTAAAGAAAAGTATCCTATAATAATTAATATAATAATAATAATATATAAATTAAAAATGCAGTAACTTTTACTTTTAAAGCTATTCCTATTTTGTTTATTTATAATTATAATTATATGACATTGTATCACCTGCAGTTTTATTTTTAGAGTCTTTTCTGGTTTGAATGTTTTCATTTTCAGGGAAAAGAATACAATAGGACGAAAAACAATTATGAAAAATTCATACACAAAAGTACAGACATGAAAACAACACGAAAAGCAAAACAAGGAAAACAATAACAAAAAAATGTCAATCCATCAAAATAAAAATAATAACTAGAAAAGTTTTAAGCTTGCGGATTTTTATACCAGTTTCAAAGAGATTTGTGATCAATGACTTATCCTCATCCAGGATATCGTTCTCATCGCACATGAGAAGCATTAAATATTCACGTCCTGTTCTTGACATATTTGATTATAAACATCTTGTTTGAGTAAAATAGGCTAAATATGATACGCATTCAAAAACTTATATTAATGCCTTTCTGACTTTTTCAGATACTTCTCATTTTTCAATAGTTCTTTACAATTCCAGATTACTAGAGACTGGATTATACAATATTAAAACATGGAATATGTAGTATTAAATTTAAATATGTGATATATTCACTAACAGTTAATTCATGCAATATTTATGAAAAATAAAATAAAATCTATGTTCGGTTTTAAAGATGCTATTCTTTGTCGGCTTCTATTGCCATATATATATATTTATTTATTTGGAACTGTTTATGCAGTAAAATCCAACTGTAAAGCAACATATTACGATATTTTCACAAAACAATACAGAAAATAAAATTCTATGTTACATTTTCTCAAAGTTGATTGCAGTATAAATAATCCATCGTACAATAAATTGCAATTGGCTCGATTTTGAAAAATAAATTATGCGCTTTTAAGTACAATTTTTGATAATGAACCGGAAAATCAATAAAATGGTAATTGGTTACTAATTCCATAACTACGTTTCTTTGCTGTAAACATGTGATCCAACACTAACAGAAAAGAAATGTTAAAATCAAAAATTGATGAATGTGACAGATCGAAAAAAAGTAATTCCACTTGCATGAAATCCATGTATTTAGAAATGAAGGTTAATTTCTACAAACTACCGCATGTATTAAAACTGAATGATCTGGTACGAAAAAAGCAACGATGAGAAAATAATCGAATATTTATTTATGTTAATATATTTTAACCTTATTAAAACAGAAATCTGTCATATACGGCGACACTGCACAAATTTGGTTGAATTGCATTCTTCCCACAAATAAAACGCTTCAACAAAATGCATTCAACTTTCATAATTTAGGCATTCAACTAAAACAAAGTTGTAATGAATAATTAAATTTTCGACCAGAAAAAGTAGAAAGAAATCCCAAATAACTTCCAAAGACCTTTAAAATCAGTTTCTCCGCTTTAATATAAACAGTGAAATGAAAACAATTACACTTTCTGTTCGAATCGTTCATTCGTTTTATTTCAAATTTACCTTTTCCAATGAGAAATTTATATAATATTGTCCTCAACAGAACTTCTGCCTTATTAAAAGAAACCCTCGCTTTCTAACCCTACAGAGAAACAAATACATTTTTCAGTGACTTTCTTCTTTTCGGAAATTTTGTTTTTCACAATACTTTACATGGCAATCGAATGAAAAATAGTATAAATGAGTTTTTGTTCGTTTCCATATACATTTACTACCTGTTAAGATTAAAACAATTTCATTTGTTGTAATTATTATTATTTGAGGCAATTCAAGTTAGATAGAAAGTCAACCTCAAATTCTATTAGTCGAATACTAGGCGGTTAAGCACAGTGTCTTGCAGAAATATTTTCACAGGTTAGAAGAATTGCTAAACTAAACTTCTAATTTGTTAAGTAGGAGTCCATTTAAAAGGACGAAATTGAAATGTAATCTATACTTATATAAAGCTCAATGTGTGTGTGTGTGTGTGTGTGTGTGTGTGTGTTGGCGCTCTACAGAAAAGAACATTTCACCTACAGCTACCAAATTTGATACGTATATACCTTGGAGGTCGGGAATGTGCATCTGGAGTTCCTTTTTTGAAATTTTAGTTAGAATTTTAATTATTAATTAAAAACTAACTTTCCCGAAAAAAAAATCTTCATTTCCCCAACGCCAAATGAGTAAGGCTTCAGCAATTTTTCCCCACGCTAATGAGGCTTAGGCTTAACATTTTTCGGCCGATTATTTCAAACGATTCTGTTTATTTTCTTAATGTTTGATGCATTTAAAATTAAACGTTGTTAATTAATCGATCTTTCAGATTCATTCTGAAGTACTTTTGAATTAAAATAAAATAGAATAAAGGAAATTAAAAATTTCTAATCTGCATAGCGTTACCCCAACTGGCGTAGAAAAATTTACGCATTTGCGTTACCGTAACCGCCGTTGCAAATTCACGCATGCGCATTGTGTTCTGATTGTTTACATCTATTTTCAAAGGAAGCGGACTAGATTTAAATTATTTTTAGGTTAGTTGTAGGCCTTTGTAATTAAATTGTACTTATGTTAGTTTAAATTCATCGTTTTTTAAGTAATATTTTTTTACCTGTTTTCGACGGATTATTTTAAATGATTCTGTTTATTTTCTTAGTGTTTGATGCATTTAAAATGAAACATTGTTAATTAATACACCTGCTCATGATGAATCTGAAAAAATTTTGTTGACAAATTCTTGAGATATTACATAAATTAAGAAAGATATTCTTTAGTGCCCATAAGGTTTAAATGCTCAGTGACTCTGTTTTCAGTAATCATATTACAAAAAAAAAAATGCTTTGTTTCAGTAAAAAGTATTATTAGATTAATTGCAGATTAATCATTTCCACTTTAATTTAAAGCATAAATTCTACGGGAGCTAACAGAAAATTAGAGAGATACAGATTACGTTATGACTGAAGGCCTTTATAATATTATAAGTGAATTGAAATTTGAAGTTTTAAAATATTTTAATGAAGAAGCTATTAAAGTAGGAATTACATAAAATATTTAAGTATTAAAATTTTGACGAGCATTAAGATTGGCGAACCGGCTGGTCGCCAAAGGCGGCTATTTATAAATAAAGCAACAAACTAAACGGTCTAATACAAATATCAAACTAATATTAAAATTAAAAAAAATTATTAGCATACATTGTAACGTTTTCCCTTTTTCCTCTCAGGTTAATTGGTATTCCGGCCAGATATAACTTCATACGTTTTCCCACATATTATTAAGTGTATACGGAGCGCCAGATGTGGATACTTTTCACTAATAGAGTCATTTTGTCTGGTCATTTGTTATATCCACGTGAGGGCCACAAATGTGTGTTTCGTCATTTCAAATATATCCATCACGACTTCAAGGGAGAAGAACGTAAAGAAATCCAGATGCTAAACTTTCTTCCCTCGTGAAGAGACAAATCATCAAGAAACGATCAATCCCTAGCAATCGTTGTGATTAAGTGTCGAACCCAAGTGGGCGTCAGCCGGTGTTAGCTGTGAATTGATTATAATTAATATGTGTTCGAGAGGGGTCAGCTACAAAGATGGATCCTTAACAAACACTTCCACAATCGAATGCAGACCATTGAGGAAGCATTGCTGAGCAGCTATTGGGTGATAGGGAACTCAAGTTAACCAATCAGAAAATCGGATTCGAATATCTGACGGAAATAAAATGGGATATTTTTGTTTGTTTTTAGTCAGAGAGGACAGAAAGTTTGAAATTCGGAGAGACATTGGTATCCGTAGAAATTTTTCCTGATTTTTTGAGAAGTTCCACGTGATTCGGGTTTCTGCGCTAGGATCCACCCGATAAAGATAGGTGGCTCGCTGGAGTGGCCCTGAAATAGCCGTTTAGAACGGCTTAGCGGTTTTTGGTAACTTATTCTTTTTTTTTTTATGGAAGAATTATTTCGTGATTGAACTATTTTTTGATATTTGTAAATAATATTAACCTAGATGAGAACAAGTTGTTTTTTGTACATATATATGGCTGTAAATAAAAGAATTGTTTTGTTACGATATTCTCTGATTTGATCGGTCTGGATCAAGATATTATAACATTGACATCACAGTAGCTGTGTTTCACTAGCCGTGCAAAACAAAAAAAATCAATGTTTATTAACAATTTCCATCGAGCAACTAAACAAAGGTTTTATATTAACAGCGGGTTTTTTTTAACTTCTGTATGATAAGCAGGAAAAAAAACACGTTATTTGATATTAACTAATGTTATTCCCCCCAAAAAAAGGGATAAGCTTTGTTATGGTTCAAAATACTGAGTGATTTGGAAAGTATAGTTTCACCGCCAAACATCTTTATATCGGCCGCCAAATTCACGCCTACTTTCACTTTTACTCTAAGTTAAGGCTTAATGATGACACAGAAGAGACTATATTTAGATTCTTGTAATAATTGATTCGTAGTAAAAGTAAAAACAACTTATAATTCATTGAAATAAGATAATAAATTCATTCTAATAAGATTCGAAATTTAAACAAAACATATAAGGCAATTAAATCAGATAATCACAACTTTTTACAAAATTTTATAAACAATATTCTCATTCTCGAACTAAATGTAACGATTCCCTCTGTTTTTCTGCATTCTTCAGACAGCTTTAATACGCAGATGATAGAAAATGCTTTACCTAAGAAGAAAATTACTCTTGGGTACTCTTTTGTTACAAATTTGTTTTTAGTGCATTATGTTACAGTTCCCATGGGGAAAATTCATTAGAACGATGCAGACAGTGCAAAACTTCTGACAGTAGCCACTGAAATCATCGTAATTAAATAACCTGACTCTGTCTGAAACGTTTATCTTATATACCACAAATATTATATTCTACATATTTTTTTCGACACAATTAATCTGTTTAAAAGGAGATCTCTCGATGCTTTTCTTACTTTACTAACATTTTCAATTTTTTAATTGCTTTTATTAATTCTTGTTTTCCTATCAAATTCATCTTTCATCAGTTTATATAATGTATATGTTCAATTATAGTATAATGAATTATTATTTTGTGAATAAAGTCTGAAATGTGGACTTCAATATCGCTTAAAATTCTTAATTTCTAATGCTTGAATTATTTTTACAAATATTTAAATTCCAGTGTATTATCGATTTCTATATCATTCAAAGTGCCTTAAAAAATTCTTCATTTCTATCATTTGACTTTTCTTACAAATATTTAAATTCCAGTGTATTATCTATTTCTGTCACTACAAGTTCCTTCGAAAATTCTTAATTTCTATTGTTTGAATTATTTTTACAAATATTGAAATTCCAGTGTATTATCGATTTCTATGTCACTCAAAATGCCTTCGAAAATTCTTGATATATATTGTTTGTTGAATTCTTTTTCAAAGAATTAGTTTTGCAATCTCTGCAAATTTTTAAATTCCATCTTATTCAACTCAAATCCTGTTTTGTATGCACAATCTCATGTACGATTTTGCTTGTACTGCATCAATACAAGTTGCGATGTATTCGTTCAGTGGAACGCATTCGTAAAAAAAGTTTAATTGCTTTCAAATATACGGTTTAATGTGAAGGTGAAAATTTACAAATGACCAAATAAGGTTAGTGAGTGAAGCACTGGGGACGTGCGTGGGGATCGTGGGATTATTCTATATGATCTTAGAATTTATTATAGGATACTGTAGTTCCTTGTTTTGATTCTGTAGAAAATTTAGCTTTAGTTAGCCAAGACATAATCCCTAAATATAATAAATTGACACACTGTAAAATGTAACTAATAACACCTGAACCTGCACACAGAATTTTATAAAAAAAAATATTTATGTCACTCTGTATTTATCAAGCTACCCTCAGTATTCTAAAAAATCATTTCTATTATAATATTTGTGAGATTGCATTAAAGTCGCCAAGCATACATTTCATACTATAATCAAATACCAATAACCGAAAAGATCGATAAATATTCTCGAATATATTATAAAATAATTTAATCCTTTTAGAAAATATTGCACCATATAAAATTTTTAAAAAAAACGTAGTCATTTTATGTTAAATTACTGTAAATGAGTATTGGTAGACAAAATGAATTTTGAAGTCATAAATCAAATGCCGTTTCCGTGTCTACATTTTGCAGACTAATTGCATTTAAAACACAAACAGTCAAGGTCACTCTAGGATAACCGCGTTCATTACTTTCTTGAAAACGGACGTGAATTTACAACAAGTATCATTAATATGCACTCTACCCAGTTTGAAATATTTTCTACTTGGTATAGAGGCGTAATTAGGGTGGGGCAGGTAGGACAAATGTCCTGGCGCCATTTCGAGGTGGCACAAAATTGAAAAATCAGTTAGTTGTATTTAAAAGAATAATATTTTTCTAAAAAAAACTACTTTTAATAATTCTTATTCCTTTAAAAATAAAAGATTTTTAAACTCTTTTTCCGAGAATCTTAAAAATAAAAGTGGTTCAAGCACGTGTGGAAGAAATATAAGAAGATACTGTTATTTGACAATCTAGGAGCCAGTTCAAACAAAGTTTCACAAAACAAAACTAAATGGTTTTATTTTGCAGAAATCTGTACGATCAAAGAACAGAAAAGCTCACGTTCGGTCACGTTGGGTTGAAGAGGAGGAGAAATGATATATTTGACCCTCCACGATAGTCAGATCTTTTTAATGAAGAAAAGATGATATGTAGATCAACTCTACAGGGAGTTTTTTCTCATATTATATATATAGATTAAGTATCATAATCTCCTAATAATTGGATATAGGGTTCTTTAAAAGTGCTTGGTAAGTAAACAGTAATAAAATATTATTTCAATTTTTAAGCAGCAAAGTAAAGCATGGATATAGATATTTCACCTGTTTCTTATAATTTGAAGAGAGTTCGTTTCAAGTAATCAAAATTTGGAATTTCAAAATATAAAAATTAATAAACATTATTTTTATTATTATTATTAGTAGTAGTAGTAGTATAGAAATTTTTTTCAATATATAATGTGATTTTAGGGATTTTTTTCAAAGTTTTAAGAACGACTTGGAAAAGGTGATATAGTCTTATATTTTCTACTAAATCAAAATTTTAAAGAAAACAGTTATTTAATTTCCTTTTTTAAAAATTTTTAAATAGTTAAAGTAAAATTGTATCAAATTTTTCGAAAGAATTAAGAAAAATATCATTAAAAGCTTCCAAAGCGATATTATAAGGAGGGGTTATTATTATAAGAAGGATTACGAGGAGGGGGTACTGTTTTGGTATTTGCTCTGCGCTAGTTTATGTAGGTACGCTTCGAGTAACATTTTACCGGATTTGCTCCCCCTGCAGTTCCATATATATCGTGCTATTTCATGGAAGTTGATATCCTTATTTTTAAACCTGTATGGAATGTAAAGATTAGAATGTAAAGCATAATATCACTTTATTTTTAACCGACTGAAATTCTCAGATTTACTTAAATAATTAAACTGCCTTATTCAAACATCAAGCGGAGCAAGAGTTGAATTCAGCATGAAATGATTAAATTGAAGTTCATGGTGAAAAGGATGATCTTGAAATAAAGAAAAAGTAATAATATTAAATTTCTATAGTATTATATGTTTAATAAAAGCTTTCTCTAAAATGCAATATATATTTATTATTAAATTCAGAAAAGAGAAGTTTCCACTTTAACTATTTTCTGCGTTATTTTACTTACTTTCTTCTTTTTATAATCCATTATTATAAATTTTTACGGACTTTTGAAACCAATTTGTTTGGAAATCCAATAGCATGCGGCAACACTATTACGAAATCAATATTAAATTAAAGTAAGCGATTAACTGATAAATAAGTCCTGAAAATATTATAATAGTGTATTGTCATCGAGAATACTCAAATGCGCAAAATTTTAAAATTCTAACCCATCAGAAAATGAGTTTGAAATCAATTATAAAATTACATAGTTACAAACATGACACAAGTCAAGTTAATTTAAAGTGCACAAAAACAAATAAAACGCAAGCATTAAATCGCGTGTTCTAAAAAATATTTTCTCAAATTATACCCATTACGTAAGAGATAGAATAATACACAATATTTTGTATGAACTAGAGATTTTTATCCAGGAAATAATTTACAAATAGGCAAGTATTTTGAGAATTTTCTACAGCTTAACTACATCTTTACATAGACTATTATTTGAAGTTTACGCACACATTCTGTAAACCTCCACCTCAACCAAGATGAAGCGAATAAGGAGAACACACAATCAAATAATTTAAATCTCCAGTAAAACGAGATTCAAATGAAGAACCAACGTCAATGTTTGATTTATGGTAAAAATGATATCAACATATCATTTCTATCTTTCCACAAAAGTTGTTACAAGACAGGAAATGAAGCGGAACAAAAAAAAAGCAATCTTCTTAAATTGGGGTTATGAACAGAGAATTAATTTATTCTTTATTTAGGATTACTTTCAAAAAATGGTTTTTAAAAACGCACTCTTATTGTTTGCTAAAAATCTGAATATCTTTATTATTTTCTGATTTGTAGCTATTAATTTAGTATGTCATGATCGAAAACACTCAAGTATATAAAATTTCAAAATTGTAGCACATCAGGAAGTTAGTGAAAAATCGATTTAAAAACTCCATCCGTGCAACATGAAACAGCTAAGTTAAATAAAAGTGCTTCGAAATGCTTGCATTTGTCTTCCAAATATATTTCAGTATTCTGTGTATTCATCAAGGGAGTCAATCGCGTCACATCACTGTCAGACGACAAAACTTATGGCACATATAATCTAACTGCACTTTGTCTTACGCCATGCTATAACGTCTCACTTCTACCTACATGCACCGCAATGGCTCTAAAATTATATTTATAAGATATATCTGACGTGCTTTGAGAGAGCTTGAATCGATTAACTCCATTGTAGACTACAAACATTATTTTATGGAATCGATTAACTCCATTGTAGACTACAAACATTATTTTGTGGATATATTACGAAAATGCATTAAAATTCGTAATAAACTATAACGTTACTGACGTAAGCATTATTTATTATTTCGTTTGCAATATATTAACGGTTAGACCAAAATGCCTAATGTTAAAATTGTTATACCAATTTTATTTATGCAAAAAGTTTGAATAAATTAGCTAAATATGCTTCCATATTGTTTTTAATGACTTGTAATATTTATTTGTAGTAACAAAATAACACATCCCGCTGATATTCCCGGTTGTTTCATCAAAATGCAACATATTTTTCTCTGTATAGTTTTTTACAACAACGCCGATATTTCTTTTTTAAAAGCTGGTAAATTTATTTCGTTTCATGAATCATTTAAATAAATTTAAAGCATCCCTTCTTTTTATATTACGCTGCCATTTCCCTAAACGGTATGAAATACAAAACAAATTTACTTTCGATAAAGACATTCATTCATGGAAAATCATTTCCATGAATGAACAACTGTCATCTACGAAAATTCAATCAATAGAAATCGCTGTAACATTGTTTTGTGGACACATCATCAAAATAGAGTGAAAATTTATAATGAGCTGTAATGTTACAGGCTTAAACATTATTTATCATTTCTATTGCAATATTTTAAATGTTAGATCAAAATGACGCATGTTAAATCTGCCATACTAGTTTTATTGATGCAAAACACTTGTATAGGTTGGCTAAATAGGCTCTCAAGTTGCTTTTTATGACGAGTAATAGTAATTTGTTTCAACAAAATAGCACATGTGCTGATACAGATAAAAATACACCATATTATTATCTGTATGATTTTACTCCGATATTTCTCTCAAAAGCTGGTGAATTTATTTCCTTTCAGGAACTACTTTAAATAAATTTAAAGCATTCCATCTTTTTATATTGCATTACGATTTCTCTAAACGACAAGAAATACACACACAAAAAAAAACCGGAAGAAAATTGCCTTTGATAAAGACTTTATGAATGGAATATCATTTCCATGAATGAACAACTGTCATCTCCTAAAATGCAATCAATAGAAATCGCGTATGTATATTCCAGCTAGAGAGGGAAATTTTTATTTGTGCTTGCCCTCTCTATCTTCCGTGTCTTTGGCAGGTGTGTGCTATCAGGAAATGGGTATCAGGCATATCAAGATTCCTTCTATTATATGAAATGATGAAATGATTAACCTAGCGCAGAGCTTTTCAAATGAGCGGTGAACGAGAAAATTCTAATCTCTAGACGAAGTGCTCGACTCCTCAGCGGTAAAGTTCATGAATATTCATTCTTGCCAGCTTTTGAGCTCGTTTCAGGTAGATTAAGGCGAGAGGAAAACGCATATTTGCTCGGGAGAACTAAAGCTTTCCGCCACCAGAGACCGCTATAAATATCTCTCTCTTTACTAGTAAGCTAGTTTTAATTTAAATTCAACCTGAGTGCAGGGCTATTGATTCGGAGGTGTTTTCGTAAAAGAAAATACAAAGGTCACATGTTAAAGGGAAAGAATGAGGAAGAACTGGATCAAAATGTATCAACAAATTGTTATTAATGGGTCAATGTAAAGGACGTCACAAAATTAGCGCAAGATTTTAATCCGCCACCATTCTGACAGTAAAGTATTGGAAACCCTATTAAAAAATATTTGACAGCTGACAGTTTAGGCTTAGTAAAGATAAAGCGTTACACAACAGAACAATGTGTTTTCATTATTGAACTATATCTCAAAAATAATGAAAGTCAGGCAGCCAAGTTCGAAAATTTGAGAATTGGCTCCCTAGATCATGTGATTTAACACCTTTGGATTTATTTTTATGGATTTATTTGAAGTCAAAGGTTTATGCCAGCAAGCCTACAAACAATCGTGCATTGAAGGAGTAAATTCAACACTGCATCAACGAAATTCAGCCACATTCATGCAAAATGGTCATGGAAAATTTCGACGAAAGAGTGAGTATGTGGCAGCAAAGCGGTGGAAGCCATTTGCCCTATGTGCTTTCCATAGGATGAGGTTAGTCTATACATAACCCTATCCTATGTACTTTGCGATTCGATAAAAATATAACAATTTAAAGAAAAAAAAGGTGATTTTTAATTATTTCAAATCTTGCGTTAGCACGTTGTTCTATCGTATAACCCTCCATTTTTTCTAATCATAACTATCAGCTGTCAAATGGTTTTTTTTTATAGGTTTACCAACACTTTACTGCACGAATGGTGGGAAATTCAAATCGCGTTAATTTTGGAAAGTCCTTTATTTTAACACTAGATTCACAGTGTTTGTCAGTTTGACTCTTTCAATATTTTATTATTTTATATATTGAGCGAAAATTTAAAAAAAAAAGTTTTTAAAACCTATATTCCGTTTTCAATTGCAGTGCGAAGTTTATACAAATATATAATATAACTTTATATAAATAATATATATCTATCCCTCTATCCACTCTTTAATGTTTTATACCTGTTTCTATAATTATACGTTAAGTTGGTATAGTAACTCACTTCATAGTTTCATAGTTTTAGCGTTTAATTTAGCGAAATTTAAACTTGGTTGTGTTAACACGTTAATTGACAAATGGTGAAAAGTTGTATTAAAAAGTTTATATATATATATATATATATATATATATATATATATGCTCATAGAATATTTTTATTAAATAAATTTTTAAATTTTTTAAAAGTTATTTTAATTATGACTCACAAATTTGCATATAAAGTCATGTTTACAATACCCACATAAGGTGTGGGAATTTAAAATTTCTCTTTAGAGCCAATGAAAACACGTTGTTTTTGAGCAACCGTTACAAATACAAGGTTAAACCTCTTGAATAAGGAAATTTCTTATAAAATCCCTCAAAACACAACGGATCCTAATGCGGTAGCTTTCATGTTCAATCTTGTCAATTTCTTTAATAAGTTGCATCATTTCGATTACGTAACTGATTATTGCTGGAATGTAAGATGTGAGAATATTCGCGCTGAATGCAATTAGATGTTATCAGGGAAAATATTTCTGAAGCAGAGTTTATATTCTCAAAAAAAATGCTTGAATACAGTTTTTTTTTTTTTTCATAACGTATGATTTATTTAAATTAGATTAACAAATTTCATAATACTTCGTTTTTATGAATGAGTGTAACTGATTCAGTTCAGCAAAACTGGATAGTTAAACAATAGCCATAAGTCTAATTTGACCACGCAGAGGCCAAAATTTGTCGATGCATTATTAAAAATGTGAAGACAAAAATTTCAGTAATAGCCTAAAATAAAATATTGAAGAGATTTTTAAAACAATTGAAGATATTTCAAATTGTTCATAATTTCTCCTATTAGTTATACTTCTTTAGAAGATGTTATTTCATTCTGAATTAAAGTTATAAAACATTTAATGCTGAATTCAGAAAATGAACAAAAATGGAATAATTACAGACCAGAAAGTACGAGTAATTAAAGATTGCTAATTATTAACAAATATCTATAACGATTGATTCTATTTTTAACACAAAAAATACATTGACGATATTTGTATCAGCAATTATCAGAAGTTTTGAAAATGTTATCATTGTTTTTCTTATTTCTAAATCCTTTTGTATCTTTGCCTAAACACATTTTTGTCCGTATTAAAATAAATATAAAGTTTCTTATGAATTCGATATTTTATTAGGGATCCGATGCTAAAAAGGATTTTCTCTAAAAGGATATGAAAGTATTTAGATTTATCAAACCAAAAGTCGTTTATAAATACAAAACATTTAAAACCAGCATGAATGGTTTCCCCTAAACTTTCTTGCATACTCTCTAATATACTTGGCATGCCAGAGAACACCTTACATGGCATTGTCGTACAATATTTAGGAAATATTAACTTTTGACTTGAATTTAGCAGTTTTAGTGATTTTATCAATCATCTCTGGCAAGTTATTTGGCGATTAATGCCTGGTGTGCATTAATAGTATCTTCAAATCGAATTTGTGTTTTAGACACAATTTTTCCCAACCAATTGAAAAAACTTGCCACAAATCTGCGCTTGTTGTTACAAAATTCCATACCAAATTTGATATATTTAAGTCACTGCATTTTTGAATTATCACGTTTACATATTTCTGAAAGTACAGACCAACAGACAGTCAATCCGTAGTAGTATTTGGCATAAAATTTAACAGGCGTCTACAATATATATGTTAAATCTGTGTGCCGAATTTTTTCTATCTAGCTCTTTTCGTTTTGTAATTATCGTGTTAACTCATATTCGAACAACCGGACAGATGGACTTGCTCTAACCAGATTTTACACAAAATTTGACAGAAATCTGCAAATTTGATATAAAGACCGTATACCAAATTTCAACCGTCTAGCTAAAAGCGTTTTCGAATTAGACAGAGAGATGGACATTTCCCAAAAATTTCTTTTTCGAACTCAGGGAGGCCTAAAACATAGAAATTGGGCAAAATCTCGAGTTCGACTTTTTTACCATTACTATACCTTCTCTATACTACGTATACGAGAAAGTAAAAAACAAATATATTACTGTTGAAAATGGTAACTTTTATTACTTATATGTGCATATACACTTACAGACATTCCTTTGAGTCCGTATAATATATACCATATAACTGCGACGCCGTAAAACATCAGTTAATCATGGAGATCATGATAATTAAGCCAAATAACTCATTGCTTTAATTGTAAGATGATTTTTGCATTGACATCATGGCTCTCTTTTTTTATACTGGATTTAGTATTATATTATCTTTAAACTCAGAAATAAATATATGCAATAGTTATGAAGTAACATGCTTTGAGGAAAAAAAATCTAATTGCAGAATAGAAAATATGCAAATCCACTTTATTCAGCACTGCATTTACCACACTCAAATTATATGTTGTGCTGTGTTTAATTGTAAGTTAGCAAGTTACTTAAGAGCTAAATCTTTGTAATGTATACTTTAGTTCTCTAAGAGATCATAAGCCATGATTACAACCTCGTTTAAAAGTCTTCAAGTGTTTGTAATTTAAATACTGTCGGTGGTAACTTGTTAGATAATTATTTCTAAGCGTCTCAGACCCTTCTCTCTCTTCAAAAAGCTTACTTGTAGGCAGTATTACTGCCTACGCGAATTAAAATGTTTAAATGCTATTTTGTAGCATAAAAGGACGTAATCTTCAAATGCCGGTAGGAGCAAATCCTTTGATAATTCAACATTGGCCATAGATTTATTATCAGGATGCAATATGAATCTTAATGTAAAACTTTTAATGAGATATTCAATAAGAAGTGAAGTTATTGAAATTAAAATAATATTGATTGCCCGTTTAGAAAAAAAAATGAGCACTTTTTCATATGTTTTATGTCTATTGACTTTAGATTTGTCTTAATTCTTAGAGCCAAAATTTGGTTACTTCATAAATAGTGAAATAATCAAATGATATCAATGTAAAACACAATTCACAATCGATTATTGCAAATATAAAGCCAAATATGATTGCTTCTTTGGTATGATACTTAATATGATAATAAATATAATCTCTTATTTCTTTGGACAAAAGTAAAAATACTTGATTTCCTGTCTATTTATTTGTCTATTTTTTCGTTTAAAAAGCTTTGTTATCGTGTTCGTGGCTCATTTTGAAAGTACTGTGAACACTGTTTTTAATACGGAGTTAAGATAACCTTTTTATCTCATCTTTTGTAATTTTTTTATTAAATAATATAAATTCCCTTCAAACACCTGGATTGCTCGTGATTATGTGCAACTCCATCCAATGTTAAAATACCATAAATACCTATCACAATTTTTCAATGAAAAATAGCCAAAAAATATTCATGTCATGCGCTAGCTAGTCTACGAAACACAGAATGGTTTCTACAATAGTTTCCTACTGCAAAATTCCATTTCTGTGTTTGATAAGCTTGAATTTCAAATATTTTTAAGTTACAATAAATAGATTAGCTGCAATCATCCTTTTGTTTATCCTTGATATTGGGTTATTAAAATTATACATTTCGGATCCAAAATAAATATAACTGTCCGTAGTTTTAAATTTATAAGTTTGAAGTTGCTGAGGCAATAAGAGAACTTTTGAGTCCATAAAGATAAAAGAATTTCTGTTGTAGTGGTAGATATCAGTTATGAATAATAAAAAAATAGTAGGATATAGATAAAAATTAAACAAAGAATTAATATACCCAAGTTTTAGTTTCTTTAAAGGAAATTATTCTCTCTTTCAGTTTCAGAGAGACAATAAGTAACGTTTCCTGAAACTATAAAAAAAAA
>JAPMOR010079994.1:349015-422614 GCA_026543865.1 Argiope aurantia | reverse complement strand
AAGCAAAACTTTGCGAATAACACATAATTTTAAATTTAACGACTAATATGAGAACTACACTTATTTCAATGAACATTAGAATGAATAGAACAAATATAAACTACACTTATTTTAATGAGCATTAGAAAGAATAGAACAATTATAAACTATACTTAATTTATTGAACATTAGAATGAATAGAACAAATATAAACTATACTTATTTTAATTAACATTAGAATGAATAGAACAAATATAAAAACGAAAATTGCTATTTTTAAGAGGAGCATTTAACTAACCATAATCTTAAAAATTAATTAAAAAACTATATATTTTTTATCCACTGAAAAAATCAATTAGATGGATTTATATTTAATATCCAGTTTAAACTGTTATTAACCAACCCAAAACAGAAATGCAAATAACATATAATTTTAATTTGAACAACTAATGTGAGAGCTATATTTATTTTAAAATGAAATTGGTCCCTTAATGAACATTAGAATGGATAGAACAAATATAAAAACTGAACGAAAAACGAAAACTGATACCTTTAAGAGAAGCATTTAATTGACCAATTTCAGAAACTGATTTTAAAAAAGAAATATTTTTATACCACCGAGGATATCAACTAGATTGATTTACATTAAATAATCAGGTTTAACTTGTTATCAATCAACCCAAAACAAAAGTTTAAGAATAATGCCTAATTTTAAGTCGAACTACTAATGTGTGAGCTAAACCTTTTGAAATGGAATTGGTCCATTAATGAATATTAGAATGGATAGAACAAATATAAAAATTAAACAAGAAATGAAAACTGTTATCTTTAAGAGAAACATTTAATTGACCAAGTAGCATATCCTAATCAATTAAAATATGGAAAGACGGTTGCTATCGAAACCAGTACACTCCACAAGCCGACCTATCCCATTACTCAAAAGGATTTGAGTCAAATGTCTACAACCATCAGGTTGAGTCGACCCTCCTGGGTAACGAACTAGTGTTGGATTTCTTAACAGACAGGCGAAGGAGACCGTTAATTCAATGAAGCATTCAATTTTTTTTAATTGGTCAAATTCTTTACAAGTAATTATTGTAAATGAGGCTGCATACTATCTACCAAATATTAGTACTAAAAATCTCTACTCTTACCTCTCATCTTTCTCATGCACCAATTGAAATTATAAATCTAAAATCCAACTGAATAATAAAATATGAGCCATGCAACCTGACGAGTATGAAAAGACAATCCAGCGGTGGTGCAACATGTTAATAAAGTGAGCTTGAAATCGAACTACTTTGAATGAAGAAATCGTGATTAGACCTGGCATGGTCCATTTCACTCTTACTTTTGCCAATTACAACAAATGAGCTTCCGGCAATATTAGAGACTCTGCGCATTCTGTTCTCTAAGTACTTTATGGATTCATCTTCATATAATGAAAAGCTCTTATGTCGAGACGATTCTTAATAATCCTAATGCAAACACTAAGCTATGATATCTAAAGTTTCTAGAGATGAATGATAGACTGCTACATGAAAACGGCAATGGCTCTTTGGACACTGATGCTTTTCAATCTTAACACTTATAAAGGAACATTAGCAAAATGAAAGGCTGGAAAAAATTATATTCTGCTATGAATAAGGAATTTTCATTCTTGTGTTATAAGACTTCAAATAGAACTATACCACTTTTTATCAGCATATACAACCATTTTAATTCGTTACAATAAACGGACATTTTAGTAGTTTGAAATCTATTAATAAAGTATTATAATTCAAATAAAATATTTTAAACAAGGGAATATTTGTTTTAAAATATTGAATTCGTCACCATTTTCATTTCTAGTAAAAAAGGAGAAGAGCATGATAATAATAAAATCAAATAAAAAAGCAAAGACAACGTAATCTTAATAAGATAAAGGACAGAAGACTTCAAGAGAAAAAAAATTTTCAGCGAGTTATAAATTTCAGTAACACAAAACAAGGGATCGAACATCATGCTCCCGGTGTCTGTCTAAGTCATGAAACGTAACATTTGACTGGAAAAAAATTTTGAAGTTTCAAAATAAAATAATAAAAAAAAACGTGATAACTTTTTGTTCAAAATATTCAATAGAAACCAGACGGAAATCTTTTAGAAAATATGAATTCTTAATGTCTATCTATGTCGCCATTTTATAATTAACAGATTTTTATTCGAAAATTTTTTAGACATACTAAAAAAATTGTGACTTTGACTTCAAAAAACATTTCTGATATTCATTGCATATGCATCGATTAAAATGACAGCATTAAAATATCAGTGAACTTAAAAAATATATATATCCCTAACTGATACTTGAAATTTCATTTTAAACATCGAAAGTTTACTGCTCATTTTCTTCTTATTATTATTATTATTTATTTCCTCATTAAAAAAGTTATTTCGCTGAATTTGCGGTATTATTCCATTACGGTATTATTTTTATCTTCATAAGCATTTTCAAAATTTGAGGTTTTTTTTTTTTTTTTTTTTTTTTTTTTAAGTGTTATAAAATATTTATTTCGAAATAGTCTTTTTCCCCAGCAAGTTTGGAAGTATTATCAGAAAAGAAAAATATGAATTTTTTTCTTCTCCGCGGTGGCCTGGTGGACCGCGGTGGCCTGGTGGTACGGTCTCGGCTTCGGAACCGGAAGGTTTCAGGTTCGAGACACGATTCCCCCGAAGAACCGTCGTGTAAGTTGGTCAGTTACACGTTAAATCCGTCCTGACCAAACGTCCTCCCGCTGGTGTGGTGTGGTGTGGGTAGGGGGTGCCCGCTCAGGTGTCGCCCTCGTCATCTGACCGCGGTTCAAAATAACGAGGTCCGACCCAAAATAGCCCAAGTGTTGCTTTAAACGGGACGTTAATATAACTAAACCAAACCCCTCTGTCTGAAACTTGAATCACGCTATTTTTTATTTGAAAAAAAAAATGCCAGTGAATTAAAAAATGAGAATAAAAGCTTTGAATAATTTTTATAAAAATATATATCTTCCCGAATATTAACATATGTACTTGTATTACATAATAAAAGAATTATTATCTATATATTTTTACTTTAGTATATATTCTGAAAATTTTCTCAAAAAATAAATTGTTTTCAGATGAATAATCTATGAGGAGTCATTTTTGCGATTTTTTTCAGAAAGATTTGAAATTATTAGATAAAAATGGGATATTTTTCCTCTGCCTGATATTTATAATAGTGTTCTTTTTAATTGGAGGTAGGAAATAAAATTACTGAATAGTTTTAAATAATAAAAAAAGCTACATGTGCATAAATATTAGCACGTGTACTTAAGTTATATAACAAGGAACAAAGTTATTAATATACATTCTTATTCTTATAAATCATTTTTACCTATTACGTATTAAGAAGCTACTTTCACATTCTTCCACCTTCATGTAAAAAAAAAGCTTGTAACCATAATTTATCCATGATTTTTTTTTTAATCCGTAAATATTGAAATATACTAGCAAACCAGTTTTTTTTTTTTTTTCAAATTAGTATCGTTGCAAGCAAAGAAAAAGCAATTTGAATCAAATGAAAAAAGACTACTTTTAGACAATTTAGCTCGTAAATTTCTCCAATCAGAGCAATAGATTTTGAAGATCTTTTTTCCTTTTCTATAACTGTAAGTAAAACTCAAGAAACTTGAGATGGCAGCTTATATACAGAGAATAGCAAACTGAAACTTGTTTTTAAGAGAACATATTCGCATTAAATTTAGCTCCACTTATTGCAGGAGAACGAAAATGCTTAAAAATTTTCGATTGGTTTTTCATTGACATCAGAAGATGATATCTTATCTACAGAGAAAAGCAAATTGAAACTTGCTTTAAGTAAACATATTCGCATTAAATTTAGCGTTACTTTTTACAGGAGAACGAAAATGCGTAAAAATTTACCATTAGTTTTCACTGACATCAGAAAATTATAGCTTATATATAGAGAATAGCAAATAGAAACTTGTTTGTCAGTGAGCATATTCGCTTTAAATTTAGCTTCATTTATTGCAGGAGAAATACCATTAGTTTTCACTAATATCAGAAAATGATAGCTTATGTATAGAGAACAGCAAATTGAAACGTGTTTGTAATTGAGCATATTCGCTTTAAATTTAGCGTCACTTATTGCAGGAGAATGAAAATACGTAAAAATTTACCATTAGTTTTTCATTGACATAAGAAGCACACAAATATTGTATAATATTTAATTGTATCGTATAATATTCGCAGTATAATATAATATTGCACGGTGACGTATAATACTGAACAATATATATATATATATATATATTGGATTTGATTTTTTATATTTACTTAGCAATTTTTTAAACCGCTTGTCGTAGGTTTAGTTGTAAGATTTCGTCGCCAAATGTTTCCAAGTTCGATACTGTATTTTGTCAAATGTCCATCGAATATATAGGTCTGGAGCTAAATCAGACTTCGAGGATCACAAATTTTCCTGCTGCTATCTCGCTCAAGTCTGGAACGTTGTTTTCCGATTAAGATACCATCCTCGTCAACTGGACATGATTCGGAATTCTGTGGTATGTTTCAAAATAGCCATCATTGCTTCAAAATGGATATTAATACACCTTAACTGAACTGCTAGATAACTCTTTCTTAACTGCTTTTCTTTTTAGATATCATTAATTAAAGCTGTATTATTATTTATATCTTTATTTATTTTTAAATTGTGGGATAGCGGCGAATTTTTTTCAGAATGAAAATGGTGTCGAGAAATTTTTACTGCAGAAAATTTAAAGATTGCAACTGGAAAAGTTTAAGATCTTTCCTAAATTATTGTGGAGGCGCAGTGATAAAGCGTTGGTTTTAAATTTCAAAAACCGCAGTTCTAGAGAAGATTCCTGCTAAAATCAGCTGTGCGGGCCGTCTGGGATTTTAAATAACTTGAAGAGTGAAATAAAATTTCAAGTGGTGTCTTTATCATCCGACCTCCACTTTAAGTTTAGGACAGCGGTGGCTTGGTAGTCAGGTACTAGAGAATCGTGAATACGAGAATTGATTTTATCGAAGAACAACCAGCTTTTTGAACGCGAATCTACCATGGAGATTCAGACGTTTTCACAATAATGGGAAATGGAGGTTTAGAATATGGGAAGGTGATACAGATTCCGCCCTCGCTATCTGACCATGATGCGAGGTGCACCCTAAAATATTCATCATGTAAATTCCAGACGGAACAGTATAATAACTAAATAAAATTAATTTAGAGATAAATTTCTATTAGATTTGAGCAGCTTCAATCTTATTTTGCAATTTTAATTCACTTTGTCTCATTCATGAAGAAGAGGATTTATTAGAGAAGAAAGGAATAAACAGACAGTTCTAAAATAGCTTCGAGCTTTATTTGTCATATATTATTAACAGTTTCTTCCTCAATAAGAATTAATGAATAATTTTAAGATATTCTACCGTAAATTTAATTCGATTCCCACGGGTATTATATACAATACTCGTGGTGCATATTACAATGAGGATAATTTATTCAAATGTAAAGCTATTAAAGCAATTTCATGTCTCATTTTTGGTAAAAATATGTCACATTCCATTTTAGATAATCTCCTGTTCCTATTGTAATATGATAAGAAGGCTAAAATTAATCGACACACTCTTTCAATTAATAATTAGAACACCATGTTGTTTGCCATGGGTTTTATCGGCTGTAATATGACAAATATGTGAGTAGAAATACTTTCATGTACAAAACTATGAGTGTAATATTCAAAACAACATTTGAATAACAAAAAAAAATGTTTTTGTCATCTTTAGTTATCTTATCAATTTAAAAAAGGTAATATTTAACGATCTGTCAGAATGAATGATGATTTTGACAAGAAAAGGCACTTTATATTAATATATCAGTGACATGATAACTCAAGTACATTACATTTAGCTATCTTTTACTTTACATAGATTAAAATAACAACATGTTGCGACCTTGCAAGAGTTATTAAATTATTGGAAGATATGTAACTATTTTTAAAATCGAATATTCATTTGTTTTATCAACTTTAAGAAGTAACGCCTTATAATATTTTAAGGAAATGAATTGGTTACTGGAAAATGAGTTTAGCCCTAAGTATTTAATTAGATAAGGCAAAAAAAATTTATCTACAATTAAACAAAATAGGACATGTTGGCGTCCTTGCCAAGGGAGTAGACAGAGAGAAAAGGTGCAATAAAAATAAACGAAAAAAAAGTCTGATTATGATTGATATGATCTGCAGAGTAAATAATGCAAGCATAAGCATTATGTCTATGGTTATAAACTGCAAATGAATCAAAAAATCTTTCAGAAAATGCGTACAATTTGTAATTTATTTGCTGAAGAGATACATTTAATTTTTGTTTTTAGTATCTTTCAGTAATATCTATAATTAAAGTATTATTTTTTCAAAAATATATCATTTTTATTAAAACTTCGAAAACAATAATAAAATTTTCTAATCTATTCTAAAAGAAGGAACTAGAGGAAATTAATGTTTCTGGGGGTGGAATCATCGAGGAGGAAGGGCGAGGATTAAAAAGAATGTAATACTTAATGAGGGGAGCACAGCTTTAGAAATTCTAACTGAGGTGGAGGATCATTTCGATAGGACTCAGCAAAGGATTACAGTAAGCCTTTAAATATGTGATTTGCGAATTAGCTGAGATAGTTGGACAGAGAATATTGGTAAAAAATTACAATGAAAAATATTTCTTAGCATCAAAGAAATTTGTATTGTTACGCGTATTTGTGTGTGTGTGTGTGTGTGTGCGTGCGTTAACGAACAACTTGTAAATACAGGAATCCACTATTTATTATAATTATATGTGTTTGACCCCTATTGTAAATTTTAAAAATTTCAAAAAACGTCTTCGCTTTGATTCATACTTTTTGAGATCATTTTACCAACTAACCGTTATTGCCGTCACATATTACAGATAAGCAGAAGACTCGTCTTTTAAAGTAAATATACCTAAAATTTTGTAAGCAGAGAGTTGCAGACTCGATAGTAATAGTTCTAGAATTATAGTTAAGGACAGATTTCCGACTAGAAGAATAGGCAGCTGCCTATGGCTTCTCGAGTGAGAAGGAACCCAAATAAATTAAAAAGATTTTATTTTCTAGTTGTTAAATAAGTAAATTTATAAAAAAATATATAAAAATTCTTTGAATTATAAAATATTAGGGTAATATTCACATTTTATCAAGTATAATTGGCCTGGCTCCTATATGTATCAATATATTCAATTAGTTATTAGAATATTAACAAACACCAAGCGTCTGCTTCAACATTGTTATGTATGAATAAGGATACCAGATAAGGATGTAAAAGATAATGCCAGATAAGGATGTAAAATAAGGATGCTAAAGTACTAATTAATAAATCAAAAACTAATCGATTTCGCAAAGTTAAAAAATAAAAAAGCAATTAAATGAAAATAAAGCATGTTAAAAATGTGTTGAAATATGAAATTAAGTAAACCAATATATTAAAAAAGGGGAGCTTTATATTGTGTATTGCTTAAAGACACAAAATATCTAAATCTCTCAATGGCCATTTAAAGATAAAGTAAAACCCCTCTGTGAAAATGAAAGCGTCCAAAATTGCATATGAATTGCATCTGAATGAATCCAATGGCTAAAGCCAGAAATGACGAAAATGCAAAGAAAAAAGTAGTAGCATTCTCCAAGGCAGAAACAGATTGCTGTAGTTCAAAACATTAATTCGAGAATTCGTTCAAAAGATTCATTCAGAAGAATTTTTTTATACTAGCCGCTTTCGGCGATCAGCTGTTTCTTATTATTAATTTTGTTTAATTTCAATTAAATCTCTTGCGTATAATTTGATGTTTATGATTCCATCAGTAAAATATTTTTAAGCATGCAATTGCGATAGACATTAAAGATGTGTTATTTTAAAAGACATGTCTGGTTTGTTTATTGAACACCTGAATTTTCCTAATGGAGCTGAGTTCCATGGCATCATAGCATTACTAAAAATGTTAGTGCTTGGGCTAAAAAATGTTACTGTCTATTTCGAATTGCACGTTGTCTTTTATGGTAATGAAACTTCACTCTCTGAATCATTACGTAAACTGCGCAAATAATTAGCAAAGTTTTGCTTAATTGGCTTTCAACAATTCAAGAAAATCATACAATTCTATATTTAATTAAACAGTGAAAATTGTTTATTCCATTAAAATAACGAAATCTAATCCAATTTTTTGCCTAATTTATAACAATAAAATCTACCATTGTAAATCAACAACAGCAACAAAAAATCTTAAAAGGTGCCAAAATTCAAAGAAAATTTGCACGGCAAATAAATAAATATCATTAAAAAAACTATTTTTTATTTAAAAATAGAGAAAAAGAATCCTTTCGGCAAATAAATTTTCAGTTCTTGCAATAAAACGACAAAATCTTGCTTAGCTTTTAATTAATCATAATTCTAACTAAAATTTCAAAAAATCGCTCTGATGCACACATTTTCATTCACCAAAGTATATCCGTGCAAAATTCAGTAGCTTTAGCTTCACTTTCTAAATCATTACATTAATTGTGCAAATAATTAGCAAAATCTTTCTTTAGCTTTCAAAAATGCAAAAAAAAATCATACGATTTTATATCTAATAAAACAGTGAAAACTGTTTCCATTACAACAACTAAATCTAATTTAATTGTTTGTTTATTTGCAACAGCGAAATCTTTCGTTGTAAATTAAATATAAAAAAATATTTCTTAAAAGTTTCCAAAATTCAAGAAAACATTGAACGACTAATAAATCAATGCCATTAAAAATCTATTTAAAAAATAAAATAGTGTAAAAAATTCATTTCTGCAAATAAATTTTCAAGAGTTATCGCAGTAAAACGACACAATTTTGCTTAACTTTTTATTCTAATTAAAATTTTAAAAAATCGCTCTGAGGTACAAATTTTCTTTCACCAAAATGTATCCGTGCCAAATTCAGTAGCTTTAGGTCAAACGGTCTATCTTGTAAAGCATACACACATATACATTCTAATTTATTATTAGAAGAAATAAATACGGAAAATGCGATTCAAACCACCCTCAGACTATTTTGTATTCTTCCAGTAACTTCTTGGAAACTTCTTCTCCACCCCCACCCCCTTCCAAGAACAAGAGGGAACACTGTAGCAGTTTTCAGGAATATGGTGTTGAAGTCAAGCCAAAAGGAGCAAAATTCCTGAGGAAAAATCTATTGCCGGAGCAAATCACAATTGAGTTTCTTTCCGAGAATTGGTTCTAAACTCTGAATACTGCCTTCTGTTCCATGACTATTGATTAACTATTTCTTTACATTCCCGAGTCAAAGATTCGGAGATGAATAAACTGCCGAGTACCATTTCCATGTTAGTTGTTCAATGATTTTCGAACTCGTATCACAAAAGATAATAAGATTTTCTAATCTATTTACATATTTCATAGCATAACTATGAATTGAATATGTATTAGATAGAATGGAAACGTTTATAACGAAACAATGTGATAAATCTCTTACAACAAATATATAATGATTAAAATAAGTGTAATTGCAAAAGTAATTATGAAGGTGTAAATTAAAGGAAAAGACAACCGTTTTTGTTATGGTGTTTTCCAGTAGTTGATATGAAAATCCTTTTTGTATTATTTTGTTACTTATATATGTATTTTTTCCTTTTTTTAAGGGTAACATCTAATTTTGTTTTAGGTATTATAACTTCAGTAGTTAGTTTCTATAATTTTTTTGTGTTAGAAAATAACTCTTATAACTTATTATTTGGAAATATTTTCATTTAATAGTCATTCCTGTTATATTCAACAGTCTAAAACATACCGATCAAGTATTTGAAAACAATTTTCATTGTTGATTATGGAAGAGTATGCAAAATTTTCCATGCTTTTTTTTATCCTAACAGCTGAAAGCTGGATCAAATGTAAGGTTAAATTGTTTTGTGCGGCGCGTATTAGATATAATCTTGATATTTGCTGTTGAACTGATTTTTGTTGTTTGCCATGGACAAGCTCGCTGACGAAGTCAGTGATTTTAAGACAAGGAAGCGTCTCTTGTTTCAGTAGCGCCACCTAGGGCCAAGAGCACGTCTTAGCTAATTAAGCATCACATTTGCTTGCACAACCCCTTTTTACAGAGGGGGCACATTCACGCATCTCACAGATAGAACAGATGAAGAACAACCATGCCCGAACCGGGAATCGAATCCAGGACGCCCGGATCACGCGAAAGACGCGCTACCCCTATACCAGGACACTGGCGGACTGATTTTTAAAGTCAGTTTGCAAATGTTGCTTAGTATTTGTTAAAATTTTATTGTAAATATAAAATTAAAGCTGTATGGTAAATTAAACTGAGGTGAGTCTTGACCTAATAACAAGTTCTCATGTTTCAGACTTAATGTCTTTAACATTGATTGAGATCTTTTAAAGATTTTCTTGGAAGACCCTTGATAATGTTTCTTAGATTAAGGTTGATTTTTTAGAGAATTTTAATTTTTTTATATTCCATACTTTTTTATAAATTCTCTTCCTTTGTGTATTTTTCTGGAATTTATATCCGAATTATATTTAATCGCATGCAGGCTGAAACAGTAGGACGGGAATCACTAAATCGTGGTACACATATCCATGGTCGGTGTCGACTCACTCATGCATGGTCGATGGGGACGAGTTTACATCAAACCCGTATATGGCCCACAGAGTACAGTTACATTTAAAATTATTATGTTACTTTTTTTAAAAAAATGCATAACACGATACAATAAATAACTAATCTTTACAAGTCACAGGTATTAAAAAAAATCAGTTATACGTAAATAAACAAGGATCAACAACAGAAAATATCCAAAATCTACAACGAAAAACATTCAAAATCTACAAAGAAAGAGATTCAAAATCTACAACGAAAGAGAGAGAGAGTGCTTCTAGAAAAAACAATAAACCAATGCAACACACTCTTCATCTTTTAAGGAATCGCAAATTTGATAACAGGCTTCCATTATTTTCAACAACTTACCCAACAAAAAAGAAATTTTGCTGCATGTTTTTAACCTGTAGATTAATGGGCAGAAGAGATGAAAATCCTTTGTAAGATCAATTTAATAAATAAGACTACGTGCATCACCAAACTTTCCGCAGGAGCAATTCAGTGAATTTAACAATAAGATAGTAAAAAGAAAGCAACTTACAGTTTTAGTATTAACCTTAGGCAAATCTTCCTTACCCTCTCCACGGTCACAGAATAATTTTAGTGTATATTCTAGTTTGAAATAATATCCACATTTTTTTAATGAAAGAATATGGTCATACTTTTATGATTATACGTTTAACTTTTTTGCTATTTCTATAAGCCTAACTGTTTACAACATTAAGGATTGCTTAAAGTGAGGATTCTTTTTTTCATGGTCAATTTTACCGCTTATTAAATACAAATATTTTAAATTAAAGTTCTTACGTTTCATTTAGAATTAATAAATATGTTATTATTACTTTTTGAAAAGTGCATTTATTTCTTTAATTAATTATTATTTTTGCTTTTAAATCTAATTTAATTATGGCCTATAAATAAATAGAAATTTGGTTTAATTTTTGTCATTTTTTTATATTTTTCTACATCAAAATACTTATTAGCCATATATATAGTAACATTTAAAAAGTGTATATTTAAAACGTCTTATTGTAAAAGCTGAAACTAATTCAATGATTTTGTATTAATTTGCTATTTTTAAAGTAACTAAATACGTATGATACTATAAACTAACAATATTACTTATGTGGTAGTAGAATTCTGCGAATTTGATTCTATTTCAAAGATATAAGTTATATTATTTTGGTTGCAGCAGAAGGCAGGTTAAAAAACATCCATGAGACTTAGTATTTTTAATTTCGTTTTATTCTCTTCCGGGCGGCAGGCATGATTATTTCCAAGCAAACACGCGGACAAGGCTCGCTCGGCACAGTGCGGCACAAAAGCAGAAGTAAGGAAGAACGAAACAAATGATGACTAATCTTATATAACATGGGATTTCCGGCCACGCGCGAATTCAATACACGTGTTTACCTCTGAGAAGGGCATCGGAAGTATCACTTTCACTTGATACTTAGAACTGATTGCGCAGTAATTTTTACACAGCTTCAGTAGAATTAGATCAGTAAATAAGAGAATGAAATTACTATGGGCAAAATTAAGGAAAAGCTTTAGAAATTAATTTGGTTTAAATTAAGAGTTTAAAATATCATTACACACACACACACACACACACACACACACACACACACACACACACATATATATATATATATATATATAGAGAGAGAGAGAGAGAGAGAGAGAGAGAGAGAGTGAGAGAGAGAGAAAGACACTGTTAAATCTCCTAAGTATGAAGTGGACAAATCGGTCTTTTGCGTTTATTTTTATCTGTTACCATAACTTCCTTCTCAAAGCATTTTGAGATCATTCTTTATTTAGAGAAACTTCAGTTTTCTATTAATATCCCAAAATCGTTTGAAGTGAAGTTAAAACCATATATTTAACACGATTGTTAATTTTATAGTTTTTTTTTTTTTTTTTTGGATGTTCTTGCTCAAACATTATAAAAAATTTTACTACTATCGCATTCACATTTCTTCTTTCCAACAATATAATTTGTGCTACTACTGAAAGCTTTTTTCGATTCGGGAACTAACTATATAAGCAATCAATAAGCAATTTTCAGTTAAAATAATAAGGTCAGAAACGACACGACACTCAAATACACATAGAAAAAAAGCCGAACGAAAAAGTTTCTAATGGGGTGGAAATCTAAGCCAAAGAATGACGAAGAATTCCGGAAATGGCTCATCTTTCCGCGTCAAGCGAGGCTCATCTTTCCGCGTCACCCCTTAGCGAGGTAGAATCGTCGAAAAGTGATAATCTCGGTATATCGAAATGAAAAGTATTCTCAATGAATGTGAGTTTTTTCATCGCTCAATCGGGTTGAAAATTCTGTTTTCTGGTATAATGTCTGAGCCACGGTTCAAAAATTATCAAATTACTATGCTATGTACCTATGGTTCAAAAATCATTACTATGTTACGTAACTACAGGTTCAAAATTAAGACACGCTAATCCAATCCGTCGTAATCTTCCAATATTCGGTTAGATAAATTTTCCAATTACTTTAGCTACGCCATCTGAATTCTGATGGGAAAACTTTGTGTTTCCTTCTCCTCATTTTTTAAAAACAATGGAAAAGATCGCTTGCAGATGAAATTAGATTTTAGAAAAATTATAAATATGATCACAATTTTATTAACGACCATATTTCTAAAACCATTGAATAAATTCTACAAACAACTTGATTTATATCAAAATTAGGAAATCCGTACCCAATCAACTAGTATTACCTCTAAATGATACGCTAATCCAATCCGTCGTAATCTTTCAATACTCGTTTAGATAAAAGTTCCCAATTAATTTCCCAATTACTCTAACTACGCCATGTGAAGTCTGATGTAAAAACTTCGCTTTTTTTTTTGTTGTTTTTTTTCCTTACCTTTTAAAAACAATGGGAAAAAAGTAGCTTGCAGCTGAAATTGGATTTAAGAAAAATTATGAATATGATCATAATTTTAATAACGATCATATTTCTAAAATCATTGAATAAATTCTACAAACAACTTGATTTATATCGTTGCTTATTTTACTCCTTTATTCGGGAAATAAATATCCAATTTATTTTTGGAGTTTGTAGCTTTTTCCTCTATGGTTTTATTATCTGAACTGATCATTCTTGATCGAAATTTAACTATTTTTGGAATCAGTCTTGATTCCTGTTCGATGCAAAGACTTTTGACCCATAGACGAAGTGGTGCATGAAATCTGTTTCACAGCTCTTAGTTCTAAAAGAGATTTTACTTCCTGAATTTTTATGAGTAACTCTTTACGGAGCGAGTTCATCGCGATTAAGGTTTTTCTTTAACACTCAAACACGGAAACTAGAAAGAGAATTTACATAACTGTGACCGTGACAGAAAGAATGATCACATCGTGTTCCTTCTATCAAATAAAAAAAAGGCGAGACATTTTTTTTTGTATTTTATTTATTTATTTACCTTTTGCATTTGAATTTTTTTTTAAAACTATTTTTTCCTTTTAACCCTTTGAAGGAAAATTTACGGAATGCTGCTCTTTCAGATGCGTGCTTCAGAAAAGCAGAAACCAAGAAAATAAGGACATATAATTGAATTTTATCTGTTTTCGGTAGGTTCCAGTAAAACAGTAATTGAATTAATAATAAGTATAAACATAAACGGACTTTTATAAGAAACATATTTTCCAATTTTGATGGTGTCATAAAAAGCAAACATTTCTGAAAATGTATTTAAGTGTATTTGTACATGATCACTGAAATACATCCTTCAGAATATTCCTAAATTAAAAATATTTCAATCCTATATAAACACTGTCGCAACTAAAAATAAGATATTTTGATTTAAAAAGTCAGTAAATACACTCAAAGCAAAAGAAATATACAAAAAGAGCAAAGATACTTTACGCGTTTTGGCAACAAGGAGAGCACAC
Organism: Argiope aurantia; assembly: GCA_026543865.1. Lineage (NCBI taxonomy): Eukaryota > Metazoa > Arthropoda > Arachnida > Araneae > Araneidae > Argiope > Argiope aurantia. The sequence goes on along the minus strand of JAPMOR010079994.1, from coordinate 408,011 downwards.
AAATTTATAATATTTTAATCCAAGTAGGAATCATTTCAGTCTTACTCGCAGTGGATTTAATTTCATTTTTTTAAAGTTATGGCTGTTTAAATCTAATGATACGATATCCCTTACTCTGTCTTGACAATGAAAAGGGCGTTTTATATGTATAAAAAAACTTTTTAAAAAAAAATTATGCCTTTAAATTCAATTAAGTAATATTTTTGCATTTGCTGATACTTATATCTGAATATCTCAAATTATATTTCTAATTCATCACAAAATAATACAAATTGATAAATAAAGCGATATGCTTTTAAACTCGTTTATCAAAAGATGAACAAATGATCTGAAAAGGTATCTTTTGAGATATTTTCATGGTATCAAGATATCTAAAAAACTCTAAGATTAATCTAGAATTTGTTTAATAGATAAATCAAAAGGTTAAAAGGAAATTCAAAAACGAAATGCATACACTAGCACTTCAAAAATATTGTGGGGCCTTTGGATTAAATTATGTAGTGCTCAGAGATAACAGAGATATAATTTTTACCCTTAAATGGCTTCTTATTGATTAGAATTGAATCATTTGTACAGAAAATTAATGAAAATGTATTTAAAAAATAAAGTAAAAACTTTGAATGTATTTTCTAATGTTAGTGTTTATACGGGAAAAAAATAACGTGTAAAAAAACTATGCATAAAATTAGTTATACTTTACATAAAATGAATATTGCCAAAGAAAACATAAAGAACATAATTATGTTTTGCATAAAATGAATATTACTAAAGAAAACATAAAGAACATAGTTATGTTTTCATAAAATGAATATTACTAAAAAAACATAAAGAACATAAGAACTAAAGAACGTAACAGAAAGAAATGTTTTGTAAGAATATGATTCATAAAACATAATCGGTGTTTGTTATTTTGCATGTCGGATATAAAATACTACTTCTTTTAAAGTTACAGATTACTGAAGATTACTGAACATGCTTTTAATTTTTTTTGTTCCTTTTATCTAGATTTTATTAATATCTTAAATTTATTAGTATTATTAATTTTATCTCGAGATTCCATTAGTATCTTAAATTAATTTATCAGCTCAACACAAGCATATTCAACCCTTTAAAAATAATTTGCTTTCAAAACTTGACATTCCCTAGAATTAAAAAAAGCACTTAAGAAGATTTTCGTTAAATAAAATTCAGAGAACACCATTTTTTTTTTTTTTCTAGAGAAGTTTCGCATTTCTAAAAAATACTTACGGCACTAGTTACGTAACCTAATTTAAACGCACGCATTTCTCAATGAAAACCAAAAGAGCGATATTTAACGGTAGCAAAAGAAAGCATTAAATCTGAAAAAGTTTTCAGTCTTGAATACTTTCTAAGAGCAAAAATAGCATCCTTTTTTGTGGTGGTCTCTCTCCCTCTCTCTTGAGTCGATCAATCGATCGGATGCGGGGAGAAACCGGCAAGTTTGGCGCTCTTCCATTTGAAGCATCCAACTAATAGAATATATAGAATTTCCCCGCTCCATCCGCTCATTTTCAAAATAATAGAGACCTTCTGACTCACCCGTTGACTCGATGCTTACTTTCTTCACGGGTTTCCCTACAATTCATTCTTGGAATTCATCTTGCGATGGCTGCTTTTCCATCAGCTGATATATATTATTATCTTCAGACCATAAGACCTTATATATTCACTGTTTACCAAAAAGTCGAATGTCAAATTTGTCAAAACATTTTATTAGCCAAATAGGTTGGACTAAATATGCTTTTAAATTGTTGTATATTGAAATAAAGTGACGTATGTCATTAGTACTTCCAGTTTTCATAGTTTTATAAGTTTTACTAGGTGTGGTTTTTGCATACCATATTTTGGTATAACAATAATGGTATCTTAAGTCTGTATTGCATTCCACATTAGCTTTGAAATTTGGTTTCTAAAGCAATTCTACTGATAATGAAAATTCATACAAGTGAAGATTAAACAATTGAGATTAGATACACTCTATCTATACTAATTGACATCCGATTTTACTCTGAGATTCAACATTTTGATATGAAAGTAACGACATTTTTCTTTCCATTCATTTTCAGAATAATATAGCCCTTCTGACTCACCCGTTGACTCGATGCTTACTTTCTTCACGGGTTTCCCATCCATTCATTCTTGGAATTCATCTTATGATAGCATCGAGATTTCCATGGATAACATTTTCCATGGATTGATATATTTAATTATCGTCAGACCATTAGACTTTATATCTTCACTGTTTACCGAAATGTTGAATGTCAAATTTGTCAAAAATATTTTATTGATACAAAATACTAGTATAGTGTACTAGAATGCTAAACTAGAATCAGTATACTTTAATACTAAATATGCTTTTAAACTGTTGTATATTGAAACAAAATTTCATATTATTAGTGGTTCCAGTTATCAAAATTTTGTATGTTTTGCTGGGTGTGGTTTTTAGTTTACGACATTGTTATATAACGCTGATGATATCTTAGTCTCTGTTGCATTCCACTCTTACGTGGGAATTTGATTTCTAAAGGAATTCAATTCAACTGGTTATAAAAATTCGTACAACTTAAGATTAAAATTTTGAGATTAGTTATACTCCATCAATACAAATTAACATACGATTTTGTTCCGAGATCCGACATTTTGGTCTGATAGTGACAATAATTTTCTTTCCATTCATTTTCAGAATAATAGAGAACTTCTGACTCCCCAGTTTACTCGATGCGTACTTTCGTTACTGGTTTCCCATCCATTCATTTTTTGGATTCATCTTACGACAGCTGTATTTTCCAGATCTTTCGGCCCAACACATATTTAATTATCTCCATATCATTAGACCTTATATATTCACTATTTACCAAAACGTCGAATGTCAAATTTGTCAAAACATTTTTATTAATGCAAAATACCAGTAATATGCTTTTAAATTGTTGTATACTGAAAGAAAATGTTATATGTCATTAGTGGTTCAAGTTATCAAAATGTTATATGTTTTGTTGGATGTGGTTTTTGACATACAATATTTTGGTGTAACAATGATGATACCTTAGACCTCTTTTGCATTCCACTTTTGCTTGGTAATTTGATATCTAAAACAATTCGACTAGTTATAAAAATTCATAAAACTGAATATTAAAACATTGAGATTAGATACGTTTTATCAATACAAATTAACAATCGATTTTGATCCAACATTTTGGTATGACAGTGAAGATATTTTTCTTTCCATTCATTTTCGGAATAATAGAGATCTTCTGACTCATCCTTTGGCTCGATGCTTACTTACTCCACGGATTTTCCGTCCCGTCATTTTAGGAATTCGTCTTATGATATCGGTATTTGCCCTGGATCTCGCTGGTCTTAAATGCTTTTCAAACTCAAAATACCATTAGATCTCATATCTTGGATCTCTATTGCATTCCAGTCTGACTTGGGAATTTAATCATAATTTTTCCTGGAAAATTCATGCAATAGAATGTTAAAGCTTTCCCCCTTCCAAAAATCACCTTCAAAGTAAAATTTTATGCCATAGCTCGTGAATATTTATTCATTTCATTAAAATTCATAGACATGTTGACTCCGTCTTTGACTTGCTGTTTACATTTTCATAGATTTGTTATCGCTTCATTGTTCTGTTTCATTTTATGACAGCGCTGTAAACAACAAGTTTGTTTTTAAATTTGAGGTGTCCATATTTTAATGCATTTTCATCTGTCAAACATCATTTTCAACCGAGAATCATATCCATTGAATTTTATTTTATTGTAGCTTCATATACGTATTAAAATTTTCATATTATTAGATGTTTTACGCTGTATTATTCAAAGCAAATATGCCAATTACAAATGAGCTCTAATTGTTTTGTAAATAAAAATCGGCGTAAAAAAAGAGAGCTTAAAGTTTTATTTGTGTACGTAATAATTACCCTATGTGACTTCTCTTGGTCACATCGACAATATCTAGGCGGTAGTTCAGACCGGTTTCACATCAGACATTTTGAAGTATGTTCTCGACGATTGATGACTGTTTTGCATGAGGCTATTTAAATCTTTTGAAATCACTTTTTGCATCTTCTTTTCAATGAGAAAAGTCGTAGACTCTGGCTGAACACTTTCGAACAATGAACGAAATGAAGGTACGTACAAAGAATGCCTCACATGAGAATGAAATGGGTTGAAACGAAAGCAATACGATAGAATCTAAAACATATCTCAATGGGGAAAAAAATGCAAACAGCAATTTCAAAAAATTTATGTAGCCTCCTCATACGGAAGTTGCGACAAAATGCTTGGTGTGAAGCCGAACAGGACTATCGCCCAAATGTTGCCAATGTAACCAAGAGAAATCACATAGGGCAATTATTATGTACATAAACAAAACTTCCTTCTACGTTGTATTGAAACTATTTCTCCCTATCATATTTATAAAATAATTTTTATTTGCAATCGGTGAAATCATTTTAAAAAAACCTGAATATTACAGCGTTTTCAATTTCAAAATTTTCGTTAAAATATATTTTACTAGACGACTTGAATGCAAATAAAATAATGTATTTTTTATTCTCGGATTCAAAAGTCTTTTGTGCTTGCATCAGGATGTGTTTATTTAGTCAAAATAGAGGTGCGAAGAAAGGAGATATTTACATTTAACAATAAGAGGAAATCGGATTATTCACGGACTCAGGGAACATAAGAAAAGCGGTTAGTTCGTATATTGTCGGAAAAAGAAACTCAATCACAATAAAATACTTTAGAGCAATTTTTATTTATTGTAAGAGGGCTAAACATTAAATTACTGTGAAAGAATTGAAAATTTTTGTTTTTAAAATTTGATAATTCGCTTTTTTATATAAAATTATAATATTTTTTATGTCAAAACTTTTTTTTATTTGTTTTTGAATTTTTTGATATCATTTTGAAATTTTCAATGGTAGATAATTTCGTTCACAATTAATGATATTACATAAAATATTCTTCATACCACCCCTGTAAGCTTTTTTGTCTCTTGAATTAGCCATATAAGGAATCAATACGCAATTTCGAATTAAAATAAAATAGTACAGTCAGAAACGACGTGACACTCACATACACGTGAAAAAAATTGAACGTAAAAGGATTTAATGAGGTGGAAATCAAGGTCAACGAATAAAGAAGAATTTTAGAAATGCGCTCATCCTTTCATGTCACACCCCTTAAAAAGATAGAATCGTCGAAAAGTGGCAATCTCGAGATATTGAAACGAATAGCAGGTCTGAAAAAAGGATTTTAATCTGATTAAATAAATTTCAATAGTTTGACGTTCTTCTCATAGAAGGAGATAACACATTATGCAATTTAAATAAAATAGTAGGTTAATGAATTCTGCAGAGAATAAATCTTTTTGGAAATGGCTTGCTTTCTTTTACCTAAGTTAAATTTAATTCTACAAGTCTTATTTTTCTCTTTAATTATCAATACCAAAGACCTGCAAGAATTTTTTAGCAATGTGTAAATTTGATATTCAAAAAATTTTCTTTTTATGTATCAGCATTAGCTATAGACGAAAACTCAAAATCGCATTTCAGAATCCAGGATATAAAGCTCTCAAATCAAAATTATTTAGGAATTTAATATAAGACTGGCTAGTTAATGTAGATGTTCTGTCTACATCGTAATCAATTTTTTCTTCAAGAGTATTCCTTTTTATGTGTCTGGGAGTTAACGGATCGATATATTATAGGCTACTGGTGTGAATTCGAAAAGGAACCATGTGGATAAATTTTGGGACAATAAAAATACTAGCACAAAATGTGGGTGTGCCCAATTCCATAATACGAGGATTTCATTTTTTAAGTAAGGATATCTTAATAATAAATTGAAGAAAGTAAAAAAAAAGGACATTTCATTTCTGATGCTACATACGATTTTCAGTTTTTCAAATAATTTTCATGTCGATTTAAAAATTTACCAAAACGAACAAAAGCTTTTTCGATGTTGCCTATGAGATAGCTAATCATTCCAGGGCATTTTTACTTCTTCGCCAGTGTCTAAATGCTTGCTACTCAGAATTATCTGCAGATAATGAAGAAATGGTAATCCGTAGAAGGAACACCTTCCAGACAAAAGATCTTACCAGATTTTGAATTTGAGATGAATCAACTTTATTTAGCGCAATTATATGGACCTTTTCCTTTTGTATGAACAAGCGTTAAATCTTTACTATTCACCCATTTTCTCATTTTTACTGACACTCATTACTCATATTCATCATAAATTTCACATACCTGGAGATGAATATTTATAGTTTTCATGTTTCTTGCAGTTAAGAAACGGATGGCTGGCCTATGTCACACTCGGGGGGGGGGGAAGCTTGATTTATTCAAACAATTTAACCTCACACTATGAAGAAGATAGACAGGCACCGTGAAAATAAATGGCGTCGAATTCTACCCAAAGAAAGCTGGGAGACTACATCGACACTCATTCTCACTTACGTACGAAACTTGAAACAGTATATGAAATGAAACTTGCTTAAGAAATAACTCAAGTATATTTAAAATAATAATAAAAATGTTAAAAATTATTGTTAGAGTACAAAAAAATTAGAAATAATTTTTTAAATCAAAAATCTAAATCCAAAACAAAATTGTAAAAACATGATGAGATAATAGAAATAGTTTTCTAATGATAATTTACTGTAAGTAAATTGAAATTTAAATCGTAGTTATATAGTTTAAGTTTTAATGGATGTTTAGGAGTTTGGTTTCTTAGATATTTATAGTGATTAAAATTCCTTATAGCATAGTTTTCAGCATATCATATTGTTGAGAATTTATTCTGGCTTCCAGATATATGATAAAAATTAATTTTCTACTTTTTAGCTCGTTAATAAAAGCTAGTATTAAGAACTTCAAATATATTTTTATTATTTTCTGATTTTTAATCTTTTATATATTACAAAATTTTTTAATTCTAATCATCACGGAACCTTGTAATCGTTTGTTTCTTAAGCTGAATATCAGATAGCACTTGTCATATGATATAAAAATGTTTTTAAAAAATTATTCAATTAAATGGTAATTCTAAACATATTACATTATTGCATTGTCATCCAGAATGCACATTTTCGGAATTGTAATGTATAAGAAAATGAGTAAAAAGTAGATTACGAAATTCCGTTTTTGCAAACAAATAAGTTAAGCTAAATAAAAGTGATCAAATATAATAACTGAGACTATTATCTTAACTGAGACTAAGACTTAATCCTGTTATCAGTCATAAAAATTTTAAAACTTAATCAGTTGAATAAATTTAGAGATAACTGAATTGTTTTTGCGTTTTTCTCCAGAAAAGGCAGAACTGATATTCAACATATCAAGTGCGTCTTTTCTGAAATAAATAATTCATCTATCCCTAAATTTATTCAATTGATTATATTTAAAATTTGGCATGTCAATTTTGTCCTTTCTAAAATAAACGATCCAATTAACACTAATTAATGTCTTATATGTTTGACTTATCATTTTTTTAAATAAGTGCATTCAAGATCGCAAAAGGATTCTTCGTATACTGCTGAAGTGGATAAATTTTTGGCTTATCTGTAAAAGTATATCGAGAATAAAAGTTTATGTCTGATATAAAGGATAATTAGCACTAATTAATGTTTTAAACGTTTGACTTATCCTTCTTTAAATAGGTGCATTCAAAATCGCAAAAAGATTCTTCGTATATCGATGGGATGACGAAATTTTTGGTCCACCTGTAAAAATATAAAGAGAATAAACGAAGATGCCTGATATATAGGATAATTAGCTCTAATATATGTTTTATATGTTTCACTTATCCTTCTTTAAACAGGTGCGTTCAAGATCACAAAAGGATTCTTCATATATCCATGGGGTAGCGAAATTTTTGGCCCATTTGTGAAAGTATATCGCAGTAAACGAAGGTATTTGATATAAAAGAAAGGATAATTAGCACTAATTAATGCCTTATATGTTTTACATATCCTTCTTTAAATAGGCGCATTCAAGATCGCAAAAGGATTCTTCGTATATCGATGGGGTGGTGCAAATTTTGTCCCATCAGAAACGGTACTACAAATAAACAAAGAAGCCTATGTAATATAAATCAAATATACTTCAGAGAGCGAAAATATATCCTTTTATAATAAAAGATATCTATAATAAGATGTTTCTTAGCGTCTTTTCAGTAAATAGTAAATAATAAACACAAATAAAGTTCACATCTTCAGGATTCATGCATATTATCACGTTGAAACTACATGAATTTAAAAAAAAAAGATAGAAAAGTAATTAAAGTGGCGCATGCTTCTTGAATCTAGGGCTCATCAATTTTTTTTTTAATTTTCATTGCGGCAATATGAATAAACGCAATTAACAGAGAAAAATGTGACTATACCAGAAAAGGATTTTATAATTTAAAACGCACTTTTACATAAGATCCCAGACAAAAGAATTGTCTACCGCTGAATAACTTTAATGAGTCAGAGCTAAGTTTCATTGCAGAAGCTGATAAACTGACCCATCAAGATCAATAGGTTCCAAAGACGTTTGTAAATAGACCTAAGTTGACATTAATCACCAAATGCAAATATTAAATCATTAAGTGGAAGCGCACTATAAATGGATCAGTCACCTCACATTGTCGTCACATTGAATCTATGATCCTTTTCAATCTTCCTAACTATTCAAATCAAGTGTCTATAAATCTGTCTAGAATTGCAACTGGCGAAACTCTTAATGCTTTCACTTCCCTGAATCTATCGACATTCTCCCAATCTATTTGGCAGAATGTCATTTCTACGGAAAAAATCGCTTGTTAATACAGAAATATTTCTGTAATTGGAATTCATCCCAATAATACATATATTAATATTTGCTCTTGCGTAAAAGTTTTCATCTAGCAGCAATCTAGAACTTATAATTTTAAAAAAATTTCTACGATCATAGTGATATAGTTTTCTTTTTGAAATTAAAACATTTTGAAATTTATTCAAAACTAGCCGCCTTTGGCGACCAGCCGGTTTGCCAGTATTACCGCTCTCTGCAATTTTCAATTAAATATTTTAAGTAACTGGTCTCTTAATAGATTCTCAAACAAAACATTTTTAATCTTCAAATTTTGATAGTCATACCAAACTTATACTATTGTTTAGATCGTTTCGTTCAATTTACTATATATATTTTGCTAATTTGTTGTCATTTCCGGTAAAACTTCAACTTTAATTTAAAGTGGAAATGATGAAATGCAATTAATATAAAGATATTTTTTAATAAAACTAAGCGTTTTATTTTATTTATCATCTTTATTGTTATTTATTGATTATTATTATTATTGAATATGAGTATTGCAAACAGAATCCCTCGGTATTTAAGTCTCATGTGAACTACAAAATATTTTTCATAATTTATGTAATATATCAAACAAAAATTTCTCAGATTCAGCATAAAATTCAGTTTTTAGTTTTTCTTTCAAAAGGATTGAAATGAAATCAATAATAATATATTTCAAAAATTATGAAGTCTAAATTTAATGCAGTAAGGTATCATATTCTGAGAAATATTCTGGACACACCAAATTTTAAATAAATGAATGAATGTTTCTATTTTCCACGATCAACTAAGACTCATTTATGAAGTTTTGAATGTTAAAAATTTAAAAAAACTCAACATTTTCATAATCTTAGGCCAATTAATATTGAGAAACCTGAGCGCTGATTTACGTATTTTCTTTGAAACGATCGATGGAAAATCTAAAATTATTCTTTTTTTATTGAATAGTGATATTCAAATTTTCATAAAAAAGTCAGTTTAAGTGATTTATTTAGTTGAAAGGAAATTAACTCTTTTTATTTAAAATATTAGTGTTTCAAGAACATTTTGTTATTTGTGATTTCCACAGCAGGAGCTTTATGTAAAATCAAAAATTCGTTATTTATTAGAGCATTTATTGAATCAAGTTACATAAAATAAAATCATTTTCCATTTACACCATTTTAGCAGATCTGTGTCTTACTAAAGGTTTACAAATTAGCTGTGTGGCCCTGATTTCAATGGATATCCTGTTCATATTAAACAAAACTTGCCTTAAAATAAAATTGATTTATTGGATTAATAATATAAAGAGTGTAAAAGATCATAAAATAATTTTTCTTGAATTTATTTTTTAGAAAAAATAATATTTCATATTTGTTTCCTTTCCTACAGACACGTGCCGAAAATTATATTTTTGCAGATTTCATTTCCAAAAAGATTTAATTTATTTTTAGTTGGAGCTTTAATCAATGTGATGGCAACACTTTGAAAAAAGCTAATTTTTTCCCATGAATGCGAAACGTGCTCGTGCAGCTTAAATTTTATTTTTATTTTGTACGAAAAAAATTGTTGAAATGTATAGTTAAAATATTTATTTAAAAATTCATTAAAAATAGAACTTTAATTTTAAGGTTAAAACATTGGTATCACTTAAAAGATAAATTTTTGATCTTTATCTTCAAATAAAAATCTTTTTTGTGCGTTAATATTTTCGTAAGTTATATCAGAAACACGCCAAAATTTAGCTTAATTTTTAAATAAATAAAATTCTAATTAAAAATTCGAAAAAATAACCCCCAGATGCACATTCCCGGCCTCCAAGGTATACAGTGCCAAATTTGGTAGCTGTAGATTGAATGGTCTGGCCTGTAGAGCGCCAACACACACACACACATTGAGCTTTATTATAAGTATCGATAGATATAGAAGTAATATATTTTCAATCTTTAAAGTATTTTTAAATAGAAACTGGCATGTAATTTTAACGTCGTTCTTTAAAATTGCTGTGAGAATCCAATAATCTTTTGATGATCAAATTTGATATATCAGAATTTTCTAATTACTTTTCAGGTTTCCAAACGAATTTCAAATGGAATGAAAGATTCCTTTTTTTAGTTACAATAGTTTTTTAATTACAAATTGGCTTGTAATTTTAACGCCGTTTTTTGAAATTGTGATAAGAATCCAATAATCTTATGGTAATCAAATTGATATTTTGGAATTTTTTAATTACTTTTCATGTTGAAGCAAACCGAATGAATTTCAAACGGAATGAAATTTTTTTTAGTTATAATAGTTTTTTAGTTACAAACTGGCTTGTAATTTTTATGTCGTTTCTTTAAAATTGTGATAAGAATTCAATAATCTTGTGGTGATCCAACTAATAATATGTTGGAATTCTTAATTACTTTTCATATTGGGGGAAAACCGAATGAATTTCAAACGGAATGAAAGATTCTGTTTTTAGTTACAATGTTACGATAGTTTTTTAGTTACAAACTGGCTTGTAATTTTAACGCCGTTCTTTAAAATTGTGATAAGAATCTTGTGGTGATCAAATTGATATTTTGAAATTTATTTAATTACTTTTCGTGTTGGAGCCAACCAAATGAATTTGAAACGGAGTGAAAGATTCCTTTTTTAGTTACGATATTATCTATGACGTTGAATTAATCGTAGACACAACCGGAAAGGTTTAATGTAAGAAAAACAATGCGGTTTTCTAAATATTTTAAACATGCCTCAAATAGAGAAGAGAATTCAGCTTACTTTACACATTAGGAATTTCTGGAAATCTTTGTTGGAATAGCTATAAATAATCTAGAGACTTCTAGAATTTAACCTAAACAGATGCAGAAGCTGAATAGAGAAAATTAATTTGCTATTAACTCGACATCAGAAGAATTTGAACCTGACTCTTCCGCTTTGTAAAATAGAAATTCTACCTCTTTGCTAGAACAGCTTCCTGACTAAATGACACTATTTATAGTTTTAAAATATAAGTTCTCCTGATTCTATCATATGAATAAATGAGCATCGTCTCTTAATAATTATAAACTACAAAAATCGAGAATCCTTTGTCTTATATTGTGTGTCCACAATATATCATCGTTATTTTCAACTGTGTCTAATATTACCACAATATGGTGTGTAAGCGTTTTATTGTTGCATATGATTTTTATTGTATATTTATTGTTGTGTTTTATTTTGTATTTGATTACATAATGAAGAAAACCGAGCATGTATTTTGAAAATTCAGAATATATTTGATCCAAAATATGGCGTAAATATACGATTTTGATGTATATACCATATATCGAGTTTCACCAGTCAAGTTTATTCCGTTTTTGAGTTGTTTTTGCTTATATGTAACGGAAAGACAGACAGACTTGAAAATATATTTTTAGGATTCAAATATGTCTAAAATGTGGTGATTATTCAAAATCTTGTGATCGAATTTGTGACGATAACGATAATTTTTTTATACCTCACATTAGAGGAAATAAATCAGTTGAAGTGTCCTGCCCTCGATTTTGTCGCATATTTAGACAATACAGACGTGTCTTTTCAATTCTTCTTATAAGAATCTGCATTCCCTGAATGTATCGTTAGGTTTGAGGAGAGAAGCGACAAACCCTCGAAGTGCGCTTCAAAGTCCGCAAGCGGCAATGTTTGTCTTTCCTTCCTCGACTCACGCATGTACTGGATATTTTCTAGGTATAATTAAAAACCAAGTAAGAACTTTTGATGCCTTCCTTTTTGACCAGTTGGGTCGAAATTTTAATATAGATTTACAATTTTGGCTATAAGACAGCATACCAAATTTTATTTGTCTAAGTCGTTGCGTGTTTGGATTATTATCATTACTTTAATTTGAATGTACAGAGTGAAAAATATCTATTTCAATATCTATTTCATTTGGTCCAACATATAGTATATTTCTACAATTTTGAAAATAAGATTATCTCTTATTATCGTTTTTTGAATAATCGAGTTCACATGCTCTCGGACAGATAGACTTCCTTCAGATGGGTTTCATCCAAAATTTTATAGAAATCCTCAAATTTGGTGTTAGGAACATCTACCAAATTACATCTCTCTAACTCAGTCGTTTTTGAGTTACCGCACTCATCCATTGATATTCGTGCTTTTTGAACTTAGGAAGATATAAAATGTAGAGATTAATCAAAATCTCGATGTCGAATTTTTTTGAAAATTACAATATATATATATATATATATATATATATATATTCCCTATGTAAAAAAGAAAAAATTATAAAAAATTATCCATTTCATTTTTGTATGTTAAGAAATTGTCTCTTTAAAGTATATTATTGACAGAAGTTGCCAAAATAAAAAGAATACCAGACTTATTTAAACTCCATTAATTATTTTTTTTATATTTTTTTTATAAAGCCAGATAGCGTTTAAATGAAGTGCTTCGTTATCTTTTTCCTTATATCGGGAAGAAAATTTTCTTATTTATTCTCAACGTTGTTTGCGCAGTACTTTTTCCCTTCCAGTAAATAGTTTCCTGTCGTCCATAACATATAGCTTTCATAAGTTTTCGAAATATATCCCTGCTTTCTAGTAGATTGCAGTACAGAATTGATTTCTGAATTTTGGGCAGAAAATTCTATCATTGTTTTCATATTGGAATCATTTCATTCTTATATTATCTTCTTGTGCGGCCAAAAATAATTTTTTTGGCGAAACGAAACTCGCCAAACTAAATCGAACTTTGCCAAAATAATAAAATCAATTAACTTAAACAATAAAAATATTTAAAAAATACATAATTTTTTATTAAAAAATTAATGAAATATTCTAAAATCCCCAAGCAATCGATAAACAGGTTTTACAATTTTATTTATATTTAAAAAAAAGGAAATTCAGTTTAATAATCTGTCTAGAAATATGAAACCTCAACCCTGCAGGACATAAAATGCTCAAATCTGTCACTGCTCAATATGTTTTAATCCTGAAGTACTTGTTATAATCTCTGAACAGCTAAAGCCTTATGGCTGTCAATTATCTCGCCAAATTGGCAACAGGCTCGCACAATAAGCAGATACTGTTGATCATTTGAGTGCTTGTCTAAAGCAATTGACAGTCGATATCAGAAATGAAGTCCAGGAGACAGGAATTTTGGAATTAGGATTAACTTTATAGGAGGTAAGACTATTTTCGATAATTTTCCAAATATTGTGAAACAGTAGTTTGATGCATTAACCGAAAAGGTAATATTCTGTAATAGAATCGTTTAAATTGGATAACTTGTTAAATGATTAACACATGTCGTTCATGTTATAAAAACTCCGGATTAATAAAAAATAATGGTTAATTATCATTGTTTTGATTATGTATGCTATAAATTTCTCGTAACTCGATCTACTTCCGAATTTAATTGCACTTAAATTAACATAGAAAGTTTATTGACAATGTATTTATTTCTATGCCGTGAAAAATGTTAAGCCAAACAATCGGATAGATTTGCGCGATTTTCCAGCTTTAAATTTTCATCATCAATATGAAATATTAACAATTTTTAAAATTGAAAGGTAAAGAATTGGTTACGTGAATTGAATTTTCGAATTATACTGAATTCTCCTCATTTAGCTATTAGTATTATTATTTCTCCGCATTTAGCTGTTAATAACCACATTGTCTTCTAATAATAAATGTATGACGGCACTGCATCTAATATTTTGTAATTGCTCTTTATATAATCGCTTTTGAGACCCACTTTCATTTCCTAGATTAAAGATCAAGTATATTACTTTTGAAATTAATTCCTTACACAAAAAATGGCACAACAAAAATTATAAAACATTTCTTACGATGCACAAGAACATAATTACCATTGTTGGTAAGTTAGTATAATAGACTCGAAAAATTAATCGATTGATTGCTAAAATTTGCTAAAACTCAAGTTTTTGAATATTTTTAATGAATCGAAGATATTTAAAGTACTCATTACATTTTCTTTCAGCTCCATGTTATAGAAGGCGTAACTCAAATGCGCAATACAATGAAAATAAATATTATATTTCGCCACCACAACAATTTGTTTACATATTAATAAATTTTGTTTCTTTCCCAGTTATTGTTGCTATAATATTAGTAATATCGGGTTTTCAATATTCTTGTCTCGCCGAAACATGTTAAAAATATGCGCCCCTTTTTTCTCTTGTTCATTTAAAAAATAAAAAAAAATTTGAACTCATTTGAAAGCTCTACATATTGTTTTTATAGCATATATTTCTTATAATTTATAGTATTATGCGTTCACGTAAAGAATTAACTTATCAGTTTGCATCTATTAATACTTATTTTATATTATCATAGCATTCGAATTCATAGTCGTATTATTTTGTATATTCACCAAACATTTTGCTGGATATTTCATTTTTTTCCCAACTATTTCAAAGTATATTTTCTTCATAAAGATATTCCATTGAAAAGAATAGCTTCTTATGGCTTCTTTTGTTTCTTACTAACAGGGAATTTGAGCAAAATGCTGCTGTCTTTCATCTTCCATGTCAACAAGCCTCTCGAATTTTCAAGAATCTTTCTTCTTGAAAAATATATTTGTAAAAAAGACGGCCCGATTTGTTGAACAGTTTTTTCTTAGTTTTCAGAAATTATTTAGGCGAAGGCCAGATTCTTTCTGTTTGAAATTTGCTTTCGTAAAATATTTTCATAAATGGTTTCAGAAGTGAACTTTTGGAGTGTCGAAACACGTTTTCTTTCATAATTTTAACTCGAATCTCTTTCTACTGAGTATACAAATAGTAAAACTGAAGTCAAAAAAGTCGCGTAAACCGCAGGCGTTTCGCGTTAAAGAAAGATAAATATAGACGTAAAGCTAAATTATTTTCGAAAGAGCAAACTGAGCAAAACGAATACTTTGCGCTCTTTTCGAACCGCGTTATTCGTAGAACACAGATTCGTATTTTAAAACTGAAGTGCTCATTTCTTCGTGTTTGCATTTGCCTATTCATAATATACATTAGTCTGTTCTCAGATAAATTTTTACTATATCGTGTCTCTCTTATTAAATCGACATGGTTCTAAAATGACAGTAACATTAATTTCGTCTGAAAACAAAATGTTATGAACTACTTGGCCAGGGGCTGAGCAGTGAGACCGTTGTTTGTTTTATTATGAATGAAACACATTAGAAATATTAAGCAATATTTGCGTATTTCTCGAGTTGAGTGTTTTGACTCTAAGCTTGCAGATAATTGCAGCTTCAAAGCATAATTGCAATAATCAAAAGTGCTACTTTTTTTTTTGTTCAGAAAAGATTCGAATTTATCACGACAGATTCCTTTTTTATATAAATTGGATAATATTCACAGGCTTAGTGCAAACGATTTTTTGAAATGTACGATTAAATGAGATTTTGTACAATGATAGCATTGATTCATTAAATGAAATCAAAATGTGTTGTCAAGTTTCGTTCCTCAAGGTCATATTACAATATTCATTTAAAAAGCAATTTGAATTGCATCTAAATTTAATCACCATTCCGAAAATTATATTATCCTTGCTTATTAATTACAGAAAACAGCAACAGATCATAGTAATTTAAATAAAAATTTCTTAATCTAGAATGAATAAAGAATGACTTGTCTCATTGGAAG
Organism: Argiope aurantia; assembly: GCA_026543865.1. Taxonomy (NCBI): domain Eukaryota; kingdom Metazoa; phylum Arthropoda; class Arachnida; order Araneae; family Araneidae; genus Argiope; species Argiope aurantia. The sequence goes on along the minus strand of JAPMOR010079994.1, from coordinate 391,527 downwards.
AATGTCTATTAGATCCGAAAGTAGCCAAAAACAAAAAGTTTATCAACGAATTTCCTTTAAAACGTGCAAGAAAAATATATCACATTCTAATATTTCGCGTATAAAATTACAGTACACTCCCGAGTATAGGGCCTAATGTGGCGGAAGGGCAGGCCAGATAACAAAAAAGCCGGATAGGCCGTAATTCTATTAATTCATTTTTGCCCATCAATATCGGAAGACAGTTTTTATACCAAACCTCACTGTTATAATACGTATTTTCTCATTTCTTATTGAGTATTAAGCCTTTCATTTATCTCGAGCCAAGTAGAATGTGAACAAGACCACGGCCCTTTGAATCATAGCAATTGCCGGTAACGTGTCGAGTTAAAATACAAGTCTCTGTACTTGTAGTTTATATATGTTAATATACTGCACTGCACGTTTCAAGAATTTATTAGAGAAAGAGAAAATTATAAGATATTAATTTTTCACATTTTGACAAATTCTGTAATGCCTTAAATGCAGGAAACAAACAAAACATTAATTTAAATCGTAGGTTTAATTCTTTAGAAAACTGACTCAAACTGATTTAATTTTTCACTGATAAATGATTACACAGATATGAAAAAGTAACCCCAAGATAAGAGTCAAATCTTAGTTTTTAGTTTTTGCAAAAGTCTTTGATAGATGACAGTGAACAATGAGCAGAACGCTGCTCTTTTCCTGTCGCATCTTGTATTTTGCACACGACACGTAGGAGGATAGTAGCTGACGCAAGCTTCCAATGCGTTGGCAATGTTGCCAATGCAGCGCCTTGTCTTCTATAATTAATTCCGATAAAAGGAAACTAAGCCGTGAACCAGGTACTCGGGAGTGTACTGTATTATTAAGCAATTTTTGCGCATTTTTCAAGATAAGTTGGATGCTTTGACTCTAAGGTTGCAGATAGTTGCATCTTCAAATCAAATCAGTCAAAGCATAATTCTTGTAATAATTGAAAGTTCTAGAATTTTTTTTCTTCAGAAAAGATTCGAATTTATCACGACTAAGATTCCTTTTTATATATAAATTGGATAATCACAAACTTAACGAAAATATCATCTCAAATGTGCCGTTAAAGCCATTTTCTAGAATAAATGAATTGATTCATTTAATGAAATCAAAATTTGTTGTCGCATTTCGCTCTCCAAAATCATATTACAATTTAAAAAGCAATTTGAATTGCTTCTAAATATTAATACCATTCTGAAAATTTTATTATCCTTCCTAATTACAGAAAGCAGAAGCAGACCTTAAGATTGAAAATAAAAGTAAAATTAACTCGGGGATCGAGTATGACTCAAGAAGGATTTATTTATTGGATCCTAAGTAGCCGAAAACGAACAAAAAACAAAACAAAACCGATATATTATAAACGAATTTTCTAAAAGAACATGAAGAAAAATAAATATCATATATTGTAACCTTATTCTAATAATTCGCATACCAAATTGTATTTTATAAGTTCGTGGAACGATTGTTTTTATTTGATATATTAATGACTATTTGTGTGGTTGAAATGTTAACTTCATAAAAAAAAATAATTAGCTGTTGTTTTCATGCATTCCTTTACTACAACATTTTGTGCGATATTATAAATAGTAAAAAGCTAAAAAAATATAAGATGTTTTGCAAGGCTTTTTAAGTTAACTTCGCACCATGGCCACATTAGTTTCCGTTACCCAAGATGAAAATATTATGCCATTTATTAATAAAAAAAATATTACCGTGAAACCTTCACTAAACTGTTTATTTTTCAGTATCTGTGAGAAGAAGTAATAGCAAGAACTTATAACACAAGTTATAATTTTAAATCAGCTGTTTTCGGCTATGTGGATTAAACAACATATGCAAGAAAGCAAAAAAAAAAAAAAAAAAAAACTTACGAGCATACAAATAAACGCATTTTTCAAATTATATTTAATGTAAAAAAAAGCTTTTATAAAAATATTATAATGGAAAAAACCATCTTATCGGTGTTTTTTTTTTTTTTTTTTTTTGTAATTAAACCTAGAATTTCAGTTTCTCTAAACATTGTTTAAATCGCGCAGTTGTTGAAAAAAACTTCAGAAGATTCAGTAAAAATGTTTTAGATCTGCCGAAATCTGATTTTTCCCCCACAATAAATTATTAAATTTTTTAAGAATGACTAAAAATTTAATTACAATACGAATGGAAACTAGGACGTAAATAAAATGATTTAAAATATGCTTTCATTTAATAGGAATGGAAGCATTGAAGATAGAAAAAAATTATTTTAAGTATTTGGTTAGAAATATGGATGTTTAATGTAAAAAAATGTACTTTGTCACGAAACTACACTAAAAGCTTCTTTCTATCTTACAGTATTTGTGATCGAAATTTGAAAAAAAAAAATATTTAGCATGAATTTCAATAATATATCAACTATTTTTGAATTTAACTTTTATTTATATAGAATACGCATCATTTATTTCCAATACTTCCTCCAAATTTCAAAGGGGTTTGAATTAATTACTTATTTCAAATTAAGATGTAGTAAAATTTTTGAAAATGAAATTTGGAAAATTGTTTTTAGCATATCTAAAATTTGGAAACTCGGCATTGACTGTGTCAAAATATTTAAAGTATTTTAAATTATTTAAGAATTCAATCGAGGTTTTCAGTGTCACAAATACAAACTTTGCACTTGAAGTCGGAGCTATTTTTAAATCAAGTTTTTAGAAATGTGCAAAATTCTCGAATTAAATATCCGTGTATGCATATAATTGCTCCTAATTGCAATTGAAATGCATTACTTTATCTTACTTTCAGTTGATTAAAAATTTCAAATTTATTGCGATTCACAAATTGTCTTACACAAATATTTTCCCAACAATTTGACAGATTCTCCTGTTTATTAGAAATTCCATCTTATTAATAATTCCTAATTCCATTATCCTTCACATTTGAAGCCGTACTGTTTGCAGACGGAAAACAAAATCGCATTAACATATTAAAAGCTGCTCATTTAAGAGGAAATCTAACGAAAATTCTGCCTAGCGCGTTTAAATTTGATTTCGGATATGAATTCTCTCGAAAAGTTTCTGCCATAAATGTTTTCTTTATCTTTCAAAAGGTTGCCGGTAAATATCGATTACAACATTTTAGATGACATCTGAAACACCGCTTCAGTCTGGAGTCGGTCTACCTTCGTAAATTCTTCCGTCCCAGTGCCAGTCGCGACAGAAGAGCGTATTGACCCTTTAAAAGGCCATTTTTTTTTTCTAGTTGGTGTATATTAAATTATTTTTAGAATTGTGATTGGCTTAAGAAAAGCGATTCATTTAACTTATTAGATAAATTTAATTTGATTAGTTAATTTGGTTAATTAATAATTAAGTAACAAATCAAAACGCGGCATTTTGTGTGTGATAAGGAACTGAAGCATCTAATTTTCTGTCTTATTGAAAGATGTGTCAGAACTTATCCCAATCTATATAACTTCATTCGAAGATTGATAAATTTGGTGGGGAGCATACTTCCCATGGCCCTTGAAAGGGTTAATTGGTCAGAGTTATGCCACTGAGAACCAAAATTATTTCAAGGATTTCTATTTCACTGGGGCAAATTGCAAATAAGTGTGTCCTTAAGCAAATTTGAATTATTTCCAGTTTGTTGCATATTATACTATTTCAAATGCAACATTTAATTGAGATACCCACTATTAGAATTGTCTCAGAAAACAACTATATCTGAAAATAATATTCCTAATATGCATATTTCCTTCCAAAATTCATAAATATGCATTAATTGGATTCTTGGTATTTTAAAACTGCGTAGGGTAAAATTAAAGAACTTTTATCATGATTTGTGGCGTATCTTGGAATTTTGCTGCCTCGGAGGCAGTACACATTATGTACTTTAGACAATACCTTTTTAAATGAACTGGTGGATTTAGTTTTACATTTCAAGATATTTTTGACATTTTAATGTTTTATTTTATATTCTGTCTTAATTGAATTCGTGAAAATGTATTTTTTATTTAGCTATTAAACTCCAAATTGTGTTGTGTCCAGGTTCTTCACAATATCATTGAAACAAACATTTGATATTTATAATTCTAAAAATTGAATGAATGCAATGAAACGTAATAAATTCCAGGTCGATAATCCTTGATGAAGTGTTAATATTATCCAAATATTTTATAATTCATAGAATTTGCATTTTTTATAAATTTGTTTATTTGGTAAGTAGAAAAATAGTCTTTTAATCAACTTGCTAGCAGCTTCTTTGCAACCTAAGCAACCAGACAGGCGGAAATCTACCATATTGATCATGATAATCAATTTCGATCTGAGGTATTTATTAGCTCAGTCTACTCTAATTCCAATAAATATTGATAAAACATTTGCTAACATATATCGTATGTTATGCGACCACTTATAACGGCGGAATATTGCTAAAAGTAATTGTCAGAAGGAAAACAAAATAAGTGTAATAAATAATAAAGTATTCTTGTTTAAAATGCTATTATTTAATTCTTTTGCATAATTTCATTATGTAAAAGAAAATTATGCATAATACGTGCAATATATATTTTATATATTCTGCCGATATATGTAATATATTAGTGATTTACTCATACGCGTAATTTTAAAAATTAGGGATAACATTTTAAAGTGTGTGTGGCCTCTGGGCTGAAAAGCTCCAGACTCGAATTCGTATATGTGATCCTCATGTATACTAAATCTGACACTATGCTACCACCTCCCTCTATGGTAGTGCTGAAATTTGAAATAGCAGCAGCTAAGGTCTCGTCTTCGTCTCCGATTAAAGGACGCAGGGAATTAATCAAAATTAAGGTCCGACACAAAATAGTTGTCGAGTTGCTTTAAAACGGGATGTTGATGACTTTTAGCTGCATATTGATATGCAAGTCCTGAATAGTCGATGCAACGCCTTTTATTTCCTTTCCTACTCGTTTGGAAGGAAAACGGGTTAAACTGATTCTTGCTTCTGTTCTATGCAATTTAATCTAACATTTTAAAATTAATTTTAAAGAATAGAAAATTTTTCTTTATTTTAAGAATATAGTGGAAATATTAATCCCAAACAAGTATTTTGTAAAAATGTTTTGATTGCCCCTTTTGATCACCTTGAAAGCAACCACAGTTTCTGTTGGAGAAAACATAAGATTCTAGACAACTTGCAAAACTTTTAGTTCTTTGTATGAATCTTTGAAATGTTTAAAAAATTTTCAAATCAAAGATTCATTTCCATAGACTAAAATTCATCTTCATAAATGAAGGTGGGCACATTTTGTGCAAAGTTCAGTGTATTGGATTTTGTTTAATTCTTTACTTTATCACCAAAGACTTTCTTTTCCGAGTAAAATAAAAATGTTCGGTATTATATCAGTAAACCGTGCTTATTTTTATTCTAATGTTACACTGTTTTCAAAAAATATTTCAAAATAAGCATAAAACGTTGAAAATAACAGCGTATGGTTTTTCTTCGTTAAACAAGAACAAGAAAAGCAAGTTGTTCGATTATGCTAACTCAGTTATCGTGATTCAGTTGCAAGTGGCATATTGGTGACAAAAACATGTCAAACTGGACGACAGATTCAGATATTGATTGTCCAGCACAGTGTTTCCAAACTACTAAAATCCACTGACAACAATGAGGCATGGAATGGATTAGATTGCCAACTAAGCGGTTTTTGTGGGATCTTTTGTCCTTATTGCTTCAGGTAATTTCCAGTTCAATTAATGTTGAATTCTGACAATGTCCTATGGTTCCCACACGCCAATGCTCAATCGCACAACTTTTTTTGTTGTTGTTGTTGTTTAATCAGGGAGGAAATCAAATGCCTTTTGATCTAATTTTTGTGAGTATTGTAGCTGGGCGAACTTTATTGAGGACGTGCTTTGATTCACTTGGATTAATTGTTGTCTCAGTACATATGACTACAAAATTCTATATAAAAATAGAAAGAAAATAGTCCAATTTTTCTTGAAATGTGATTTCTAACTTTATTTCTCCTTAGTTAATTTCTTATGTTTCGCTGCAATAACAAATTTTTAAGATTTTAGTTTAATATTGAATAGCGCCTGAAAATGTAATGATTAAAACGTCGATGAAAATAAATTCTGAATATTTAATCCTTCTACCTTTCGGTATATTGACATTTGATTGCCAAATGTTTGATCAATGTGCCAGATTGTTTATATTACATTCATCGTTCAGCCTAACTCATATTTTTTTCTATTGAAATAAGCATATTTCCTATTCTGTTGAAACCAGAATCTCGTTTTCCATACCAAGTTCTATATTTTGAGATATTTATGCAAACTTTTGGGTTCGGAAAATTCAAAGTCTTTCTATAAATAGGATTTTTAAAAATATGTAGAAATATCAGTAATGAATATTACAGGTTTTCTGTATACATACAGGTATTGATATCCTTCCGAGGCTTGTAAGACAGTTCAAGCATGTGATCATTAATAAATGTTTACCCATTACCGCAAACTGAGTCGACTTAGCCACGTGGGACAACTTTACTAATCTTTGAAAAAAATATTTGCTTCCCCTACTAAGCTTCTGAACAAGCAATAAAGGAGCCAATGATTTCATCGCACAGAGAAAAGACATTCAACGTATCCTTTTTGCTCCTTACAAATTGTTTACAAATTTTAATCGACGCTTTAATTTTCATTTTATTGAACAAGTGTTTTTGATAGTTATATTAAATTCTTCTTTGAAACCATCCAAGATAAATAAAAACTATTTGTTTTGCTTAAATCAGTACATAACTCCATTTCAGAATCACATTTAGATTTAATTTTATTTCGGTTTAATAATACAACTAGGCAAAGTTGATCAGAAATCAAGGTAAAAACAGGACAACTTTGTTAATCAATAATTTTGTCTATTCCTCAAATTCTTGAATATCGTTTTCAAATCGCGTGTTTCCCGCGTTTAAGTATTTCAGATGCCCATGCCAAGTTGAGAAGCAAGGGCATGGTGGTAAGTCTCGTCTTTGGGATCAGAGGGTTCTAGGTTCGAGACCAAATTCCATCGAATAACCGTCGTGTAAGCAGGTCTGATGCACGTTATAAATCAGTCGGGGCGAAATGTCCTTAAGCTGGTGCGGTGCGGAAGTTTGAGGGACGTGCCAGCTCAGATGATGCCTTCGTCACCTGACCGCTATTCAAAATGGCAAGGTTCGTTCAAAAATAGCCCTAGTGTTGCTTTTTAAAAAGTGAATATAGCTAAACCAAGTTTGGAAGCCGTATATATCGATATTATGATTATAGAATGTCGCAATTTTCTATATCTGCTGTGATCAATAAGGAAACGATCAATGGAAAAGCATTTGAAATCCTTCGAAGAATCATTGAGAATAAGTGAAGTGTTTCCATTCGAAGAAACTCAAATGCTAGACTTTATTGAGCAGTGATGAGGAACGTGAAATCTTGGAACGAGTCCTTACTTGTGCAGATTGGAAAATGCCTCTTGACATTCTTTGTGAAAGTTTTTAGATTCATCCTTTAGGCAAACTCCCCAATATTATAGTTGGTGGGAAAAGACCAATTCTCCTGAGTATTTCTACAGCAAATTAAATTGGAGTGGGAGTGGCTCATAAATGGAAGAACAATCAGAAAAAGGATCATAATAGCAGAAATGAATATAGATGGGCATTTTCTTTCATGGTGAAATGTTGAAGGTCGATACGACTCAGAAGATTTGTTTAGTTCTTCAAAACTAAAGCTTCGAATATTTGTTGAGATAAAGATCTTGGGATAAGATGATAAACTTCCTCAATTGTATTGAATCGGAGAATTTGTGGTATCTTCGAACGAATGACAGATGGAAAATCTTTTACTTCTCAAGCTTGCATAATGAAGCTTTACTTTTTCTACAAAATATCGTGTACATAATTTATCCTCCTTAAAATGAAAATTTACCTTTTCAGAGGAAATTGTAAACTTTGTTAAAATTTGAAGTTTGTTTAAAATGACATTCTAATTTTTATGTTTTGAATATTCTTGAAAATCTTTCTCTACAATGAACTAATACTAATGTGTATTTTCATACCTTAAAAATTTTTGTTTTGGGTGATTTCGTCTGGTTTTAACGCAATTGGCAAAGTTACCCATTTTCCAAGGTATCTTTGCAAACGTTTATTTTTTAAATATATAAATGTTTACTTAAACTGTCATTTCTATAAAGTAAAAAAATAACGATTAATGTCAATGTTTTATAATGATTTTGAAGTATTTTTATATGTAGCTGGTTTAGAAAACAGTTCAAAGGAAAGAAAAAATGTGGCAAAGTTGTCTCAGTTCACGGTACATTAAAAAAAAATGAGTTACATACTTTCAGCAAGCCTTTAACCTAAAACCTCGAAATCAATTTTGAAACGATGAAAATATAATAAGTCTCTATTTTTAATTTAATTATTTTAAAATATCTTTTAAACGGCATGAATTTTTTAATTTAGTGTAGAATGATAATCTATAAGGCAAAAAATAAAAATTACGAAGACGTCGCCCGCTATTAAGTTTTGTAACAAAATTAAACAATGTATCTTATTTAATATTCTCTTATCAAGTAATAAGAATAAAATGAGAAACGTTTTTTGTTTTCCACAACAAAGATCTAAAAGATTTTAATCATTCTAAGGAAAAAATTTTGTAACAAACTCAGTATTAGGGGAGAAATAATTAGTTCAGAGTTTTCAAAAACAAAAATTATAATATGTAACTTCGGTAACACTCCTTTTTAAACATTATCTCACACTTTTAATTTTTGTTTTATTGATTTCTGAAATTGCTTTTATCGTCTTAATAAATTTATCTTTATTAATATTCTTCGTTGAATGTTTTGAAACATTTCATTTTCTGAAATACTACGTTAAATGAAAAATTAGATCGGTTTTATTTTATCTTTGGTTAAATTCAATCTATAATTGGCCTCGGATTACTTCAATAGAATGTATTTCTCATCTGAATTTTTTAGATGAAATCTTAGTTAATCCTATAAATTAAGGTTTATTAAACTATAATTTCCTCGCATTAGAACACTATTATGAATGTAAGTGAATATACATAAATAGTTAGCACACAATTGGAGAAACTATTCAATAGATTTTCTTTAAACTTTGTTCACACTGAAAGGCTTAAGAAGGATTTTAATGAAGATTTCCTGGCGGTTAATTAAGTTTCTATTTTTTTTAATTTATAGAAAATTGTTTGCATAGAAGAGGTAATGAGATGTTCACAAGATGACCTCGATGCATTTTTAAATTTTAATCAAATTATTGAAATTTTGGGAATACACAGATTAACCCTTTGCATTCGAGAGGTGACTCATGGTTACCAATTGAAACTCGAACAAAAGAGTTTACAAGAACTAATATATATAATATACATTGTTGTAAAGGATGAGCTTTTAAAACACTTTGTATTTTATACCTCTCAACAATGAAATGAGCTTTTATATTCTGTAAATAATCATGCATTTAATTACTTTTCCGAATGCGAAGGATTAAAGAATATTTTCCGTTCACAGCAACGTCCCGCATATTAGCTAAGCGGATGACGTACTGCCTTTTGGATCAAAAATGTTAAACACGTTTATATTTCAAAAGCGGAAAACACATTATTTCATTTATATTTCCTACAAATTCTGGGATTTTTCCAACTTAAAATAAGTACTAATTATACATAATTGTAAATATGTTCCAATGACAGGAGGTAAAAATAAATCCTAAATTCAAAGCAAAATACTTACAGAAAAAAAAAGTTTGAGCGAATAATTTAGTTACTAAAACTTTTCATTATTCCAGACGGTTTTCTTTTAACGAATTAAACTTATATTTTGTCTGAAGCTGGTACAAGTATATTTAAAAGAATGGAGTTTATTCTTGCTGAAAAAAAGGGCTCATCACTGTAAATAAATTTGTATAATGATGTGAGAGGGTTCAATAACCTTTGGAATACACGGACAAATTATAATGCAACGCAGACAATGATCAATAAATTCTAGAAAGCCCGCAAATATAATACAAATAACAATATACTTAAAAAAATGGAAAAGATTTAGATAAATGTGAAACGTCTATTTTCAAAGTGTTAATGTCTCTTTTCATAAAAGTGCTAACACTAAGGAAAATTTGTACAATTATTTATCCATTAATTTATTATTTTAACAAGTTTTATAACTAACGGATTGAATTAAAATCTTGCAAAGAGAATATGTATTTAATATTTATAATACTTTACGAGATGTGTCAATTAAATTCACTGCTAAAACAAAAGCGTGAATGATGCCGTTTACAATGTAAAGCTTAAAATAGCAAACGAAATTTATGCTAACTACATGTATCAATGCTGATCAGACGGAGGTTAATCAGACTGTCGTATTAATAAACGGATAAACCATAATGCGCTAATTTTACTCTAGTTCAATTATGATGAATTTAAATGTTAAAATTTAAATCAGATATATGGTGCTCATTGATTTTAAAGTATGCGTATTTCGTATTAGCAAATATTTGCAGTGAAGATTTTATCGACGGTCGTCTTATTTTTACTCGCAAAGAAATATAATAATTTTATAGTTTAAATAAATATATTTAAATAATATGAATATATTTAATAATTTATGATAAATAATTATAAAAAATGTAATAAATAAATAAATAAAATACTAGATATAATTAACTTCTTAGTACGTATAGTACTTCTTAGTGCTCTCTTCTCTTAGTACGTAAGCTGTTACAAAAACTTTAAAATATTTCCAGAATAGAAGTCCTAAAGGTATATTTTCACAGGTGTGAACTCCTATGCGCAAGTAAAAAAAAATCCGAATAGTAATTTTATTGAAATCATGTTACTACAAAAATGTTTATTTCTCCCAAAACACTGGGTAAAGATAATTATAACTAATTATAAAGATTTTAACTATTTGAGGATAATTTATCGATTAAAGCTAATTGATTAATTATCGGCTTATTTATAATTTGATTTTTCATAATACACTGTTTTTGTTTAAAGGATTTTTAAACATCAAAACACTATGGTCAAAATATAATTTCGTAAACGCTAAACAAAACAAACGCCACAGTTGTTTTCAAAAATTGCACTTAATTTTGATATCACTTTCATTCGTCATCTTTTGTAACTATTTCTGTAAATATTTGATATCAATGGCGTAGTTTCAGACTAAAGCTTTTAAATATTTTGATATCGATAAGCAAGTTAATACCGTTGTATTCATTAATAATCGTATTTCAGTATTTATTCATTTTATTTCGCAAATTTTTTACAAGTAATCATTTTTCGTATTTTTTGCAATGAATTAAGTCCAATCCATACCTTTTTATAATAAGCCTAAAATAAGATTTTTTTTTTCGAAATAGTTCAATATATTTTTTCCTTTTAAAATGTAATCTTGTTTCATGCTGCCTTTTTAAATTCTTTTTTATATTAAAGCATTCGGACAAACTCCAGTGATAGTGGTCTCCCCGGAACTTTCTCGCATACAATCCAATAAAGGTCTTGCCCCCCCCCCCCTTATCCCTCCCGCGTAAAACTATGAACCTTGAGTAAGGCCACGAATGCTTTATATAGCATTGGAGAACATTGTTTCCAAAATATAAATCTTTGGCGTGAATCTTACATTTCTAGTGAATCTGTCGAGTGAATTGTATTTTGGTCGTCTGTTTTCCGACCGATTGCAACCAAAATTTGACACTAAACTACAATTGTAGTCACAAGATCACACACCGAATTTCTTTAAGTCATTCAGTTTGAGTTATTGCGTTTACATGCATGTGAAAGTACAGACCAACAGATGGTCAATTTTTTGACAGTTTCGATTCTAATTTTGACAAGAATGTACATTTTTGAGACTAAACCTATATACAAGATTTTATCTAGTTCTTTACGTTTCAAAATTACCGAATTCGCGTGTATTTGAACAGAAAGAATTCCTTCAATTAGATTTCGTTCAAAATTTAAGATCAAATTTGTAGATTTCTATTTAGTCCATATACCAAATTTCGTCCGTCTAGTTCAAAGCGTTTTCGAGCTATATTCATAGACATACATAATGCCAAAAATGTATTTTTCTATTTGAGGGAAGTCTGAAACGTAGAGATTCGTTAAGATATCAAATTCCAATTTTTTTGAAATTGCAATACCTTTTTTATATTTCGTATATGAAGAAGTAAAAAAAAAATCACTTAATTAAGCCAAGAATAATTTTTCTTTTGATTTAAAAGAATTCAGATTACATACAATAAACACTCGAAGCTATGAACTTAAAAAAGGAAAGATTGTTTACAGAATAGGATAATCGTGCATATACCGATTTTTTCTACTTAAATCAGCAATAATCTCTCACCGCGTTTTGTTTTCTCTGTTAGATATGATCTTAAGCCTTTTATTATGCGCATGAAGTTCTCAAACATTTCAAAAATGCACGCATTGGTAATATTGGGTTTATGGAGAAAAGCAGTCTTTCTTAACATGGCTAATTTTCTAATTATGCGGTCCGAGGTATTATTTTCTTAGTATCGTCTGAACGAAAGGGCTCTAGACAACAATAGCCAATTTTTATTTGCTAATTTCAAAGCTGTTAAATCTGGAACCATGGAATTCTTATTATTTTTAATACAGTGGAGTCTTCTTAACTAAGCAAATTCAAGATGTACAGTCATTAATATTTTTTCAAGTGCTTTAATATATTTCACGCTATATTCTGAGAGTGAAATAATGTTAACCAGTTAACTGTATCGACCTCTTCAGAAAATGTGTGTCTAAATTGTGTCGCAAAAATTTGGAGAATGACGAGTATATGCATATGAACGAAGAGAAACATAAAAAAATTTATTATTTTAATTTGCTGTTAGAGAATGGTATTGAGCAAAGCATGGTATAACACATAATCTTTTATTTGTTCCTTTGATTTCGACTGGCCTCAAAATATTTTAAATGACTTGAAATTTACGTTATTCGTAAATTTCAAACTTATTGTTTGAGTATTTACTGTAATTGTAATTGAAACTGCAAATTGTCACTACTTATTATTCCTGACGAATAAACTCGTCATAACGCAAAGTGTTGTACTTTTTCCATGGTGGTGCGGCTACAGCGGACGTGGCTATAGCGGACACATAAGATTTCGTGGTCAGAGCGGACACTCCGAAACTCATCGTGGTTAGAGCGAACACATTTCCCCCCCAGAACTTAGAACAGATAAAGGGTGCAGATAAATAAGTAAATAAATACTTTTAAAAATCACAAATATAATTTAAGACAGTATTTTAAGGGGGAAATCTCTTTCACGTAAGATAACGTTTTTTTTTAATTTTTTTTTTTATCGAAGCTTTGTTTTTGACCTCGATTATCGAATTACAAGGATAAATACATTTTTGCCAATAAAATTTAATTATTTATATTATATTATAGTGCGAATGCATTTTAAACATAGCGAAATGTAATAAAAATAAAAGCTTTCAGAGAAATATTTAAAAATTAATAGTAAGTTAACAGTATAATGAAGGGTATGAACGAATTTCAGGGATTTTGTGGAAAACTGTATTTTAGAGTCGAATAAATATTGGAACAGGTGCAATTGCCATAAAATTAGTTTCATTAATGTAAATAAAAATAAATACTAGAAGTAAAATATACAAAACAGATACAAGTAAATAAATATTAACTAACCTTTATTATAAAGGCATAAATATCATTTACCATAGAATTTAGTCCAACCTAGTTACAAAACTTAAAGATTTTAGACATTTTTCTAAATTGTTTTATGTTTCTAATTCTTTTAGGATGTTTTCAATTCTTTCATCCAATTTTACTTATTCTTTTTTCCTTTTTATTCCATGGTCGCCTAACTGTCTGGATTTCAAATTAAAAGACACTTTTTGTGTTTTTTCTTTTAGTTTTTTAACTAATAAGTGGTTATTAGGCTGGTTTCTGCTAGTTATTGCATTTAATTTGGAATTCCACCCTTCAGCAGAATTATTTGCCCATACTTTAATGGGCATATTTGGAGAAAGGCCTTCTCTCTCAAAAATATCGGCTTATCTCTACAGCAGGTGCAAAGCTCGAAACTACACAATAGATGACATGACTGATTAAGAAAACAACACAATAGGTGAACAAATGTCCGCTCTGCCCACCCAGCTCTCCTCACGTGTCCGCTGTAGCCACTGTCCGCTCTGGTCACGTAAACTTTTCCATAGCGATTACACCCATCAAAAATAGTTAATTGGTTAAAACTTAATATATTGAAATCTTCTTTTAAGTACGGGATGGTCTTAAAATAACTTTCCTTTTTTTTATGCCTAAAATTTATAAACGGAATAAAACAAGTTTGATATACAGGCTGTCGGAGGATTGGAAGATGAATTCCGAAAAAGAAAAAAAAGCAGTAACTAAGTCAATGACTAGAAAGATTTCGGCGCTTTCGGTACGGAAATAATGAAATTAATAATTCCAACGAAAGCACGGAAAACGGATTACGAGAAATTTCATTAATATTGGAGTAGAAAAAAAGATGCATATACAGAAATTAATGATACGTGCCATGCAACTCACAAAAAATATTCTTTTATTAATCAATACACTTTAAATTACATTTCCAATGCATTGATAGTACTTTTGAACATAAGATATTTCATGCCGGCGTCCTGGCCTAGGTGTAGCATGTCTTTCTCGTGATCTGGGCATCCCGGATTCGAGTCCTGGTTCAGGCATGGTTGTTCTTTGAACTGTGTTCTATCTGCGAGGTGTGTGAAAGCACCCCCACCACCACCACCACCATAGAAAGAGATTGTGCAAGTGAGTGTGTCATCTTCATATGAGCTAAAAGTCAGACTTCTGCCCTCGGGTGTTCTGGATCTTTATCCTCAGAAGCTACTGCACTCCTCTTTCCCCGATCTCTTGGATTTGATTTGAATTGGTGTTCAATCCAAGGGGGATAAGCAGCAACAACACATATTTCACAGGCAGTTCAATTTTAGTTGTAGATAACTCAAAGCAGGAAATATTATTTTGTGATAACCCTATATATTAAGACCAGTTCATATATATATATAATGCTAAAGTACGTGGCACAGAAATCACTTATTCCGAATTGACGAATGACAACAGTGAAATGTAAACAAAACATAATACGAACGCTCTAAGATTGCTTCATTAAAGGTTTTTACAACTGCATTTAATACTTCGCTGACTGATAAACCTGCAAAAGATGATTAAAAATACTCTGGATAAAATTCACCGAAAAACTCGATTCACTTAGAAGAAAGATGATGTAAAAGAAATCAAGTAATAAGTGTTAAACAAAGCTTAATTTAACTAGAAAAAATGCTTAATCGTTGTTTGATGGGTAATTGCTATGATTACCCATCTTTTATCTGACTTTTTTTTTTTTTGCATTATCTTAAAACTCAATATTACCTTTATGATAATTTTAATAATTTTTATCTATGTACAATTTTTATTTTTAATATTTTTTTTAAATGGAATACAAATTTTTAACAATTTCTATTGCTAAAATGAAATTTAAACTCTTCCTTCAAAATATTCAATCACGCGCTTTTGTCAGTGTTAAAATCCAGCTTAAATAAATGCTTTAAATATTTCCATAATATTTTCCCTTCTGCTTTTATTTCGTATTATGTATACTTTTTAATTTACAAGCGATATAATTTGTTTCGATTTATTTAGTTAAATTCTTGTTTTTTAGTATCAAATAACAAGGTGAATTTTTTTTAAATATATATTCCACATCAATGTTTAACAATATAAAAAGTCAATCTGGGCGAACAAGCTAGTCTCAAAGGCGGCTAGTATCTTTTAAAAGCTATTGATGCTCCTATCGAATGAAAAAAATAGTTCATTCTTACTTGCTTATAATATTTAAGTAATCGAATATTATTTCACATTAATTGGCATTTCGTAAGAAAAAAAATCAGAATCGCAATGTTTGTCGCTAAAATATAATAAGTTTTTAATTTCCTGATAATATTCACGCACACAAAGCAAAGACAACTGCCAGAAAATATTGATCTGCGGCAGTTGTTCAAAGATTGAGAGGTTGGGTGATAAGGGGATTATGGATACATTCCTCAGGCTCCCCTTTTAAAGGCGCCATGTAGACAAAATATAAGTTTTTATATCTCTTGAAAGTCTGTTACGACGGCGGAGTGAAAAAAGATTCCCCGGGCGCCATTAACCCTTTTGTTAAGCCAATGAGGATATACGCGAGCAAAAATTCGCTCTATGCCTCAGGTTTTGCTTATTTTCTTTGCTCCAATGGCATGTGATAAGCTTTTTACTTTCTCGTAGACGAAGTGTAGAAAAAGTATTGTAATCGTCAAAAATTTTGAACGAGATTTTGACGCATCTCCTCGTTTTAGACTCCCATGAGATCGAAAAGCACAATGTTGGCATCATGTCTATCTGTCTGTGATAAATTCAGATGTTTTGAACTTAACGGATGAAATTTGATTTAACGGTCTTTACAACAAACCTGCAGATTTCTAATACATCTTTTGAGCAAAATCCCAAAAGGGGTTGATACTATCGGCCTGTTCTTTCAGAAGCAAGTAAACTCAAAAACGCAATGACTTAAATGTATCAAATTTGGTATGTGATTTTGTGACAACTCTTGCAATTTTATGTCAAATTTTGGTTTTAATAGCTTGGGAAAAGCATGTCTAAAACAAAGATTCGATTTTTGGATTACAGACTGTCAGGGATAAATCGCTTAAACTGTAAGTATCATGGCATAGATTAAATAAATTCTAAATTCTCGCCAAAAGTTAATATTTCGTAACTATTGTAACACTATGCGTTCTTTGGGATAAACTAATTAGAGTATTCCTTTCGGGAAGAGCAATCCTGCTTTTTATTTAATAAGATGTTATTTTGATACTATTTAATTAAAACTTAATGATGATTTCGTAATACTCAATTTTGTGTTTTACGAACACAAAATTGAGGAAATTGTTGGAATTAGAAAAATTCCTAAAAATTACTTAGAATATATTTACCGAAATGGTGAAAGGCGTCTTTGATTTATGAGTAAATCAGTTTAATTCTGCGCATGTTAGAAACTGATTCGCATGAACTATTTAATTCTGCGCGTTAGTTCTAGACGGCTTTGAAATACCTTTATTTTCGCTTATCCGTGTTTTTGCTGTTTTATAAAACATGATATAAAAAATTTCTTAGCATTCGAAAGTTATTCAGAGATTATGAATTGATGTCTTCACCAAAACGGTTTAAGAGACCGTTGGATTGATTTTGTCTGCGTCTATTTGACTTTGTCAAAATTCTAGTGCAATCTTTTAATACTTATATCCCTTATCACCTAAGAAATGTTTTCTGTTCTCATGAATTAAAACGCAAAATGGTGTAAACAAAACAAATCAAATTCGATGTATTTGGTGTTCTGCCAACTACTATCATTTATCATTTTAAAAGTATTCGAAGTAAGAATTTTGGCTATTTTTACTTTCTCTTGAAATTTAACCAAGGCATTGTAGGATGCAAACTATACCTGATAAATAAGAAATTTTTATCAAGTTTCTTGAAGCAGAACATACTAAGAAGAGATTTGTTAATATGCAATTTTTAATATTTGTTTATATAACCATAATGGGATTGCTGTTTAAAACTATTGATTTCAGTTTTTAAAAAATCTCTATCAATTTTGGTTGAATTAGACAATCAAATTTGTTTTCAAGTGAGATCCCGAAGAAATGGCACTAAGAACTGTCAGTTACTTCCTCTACAAAACTATTAAGTCTGTTGAATTTAAAGGAAATTTTTGATTTAATGATGTTAACGCAAAAGGCAAACGTGCGGGTTTCATGCATTTCTGAAATGGTTTTTCTGTTTCATAGCACAGAATGCCAGCTTATTAAAATTTCGTAAAGATGAAATAAATTTTAATATTGTATATTCGTTGGTCTTCAAAGTAATAGGTTGTTGATGTATTCTAATGTGCATCATTGTAGCATTTTAGTGAAAGCAATTTATCATATTGCGAAACGAAGTGCGTATTAAGCTTTTAAGTACTTACAAATATGGCATTTAGAAAAAAATATATAAAAATCCACATATATATAATAAAATTTTCGAGAATTCCTGAGATTCTGTCAGCATACCAGATAAATCGAACTTGTATAAATTATGTCACCTTAAACCGACTCTTATATCGAACTTGAGAGATGTAAATTAGAATATATTCACTTAAGTTTTCTGGTATGCTTGTATATCTAATAAGAACAGTGAATGAAATCCTGCGAAATATTAGACAAAATAATAATCACATTAAGAGATAATCTTTCTCTTTTGCGATCTCTTTTTGGTTGTAAAATTTTTGAGACTACCTATGGATCATGAATTTTTTTTTTTTTTTGTCTCAAAAAGTATGTCTTGATACGCAAGAAAAATACAAATGAAGCATTAATGATGAAAACAAATTTAATTCGCTCTAAAATATATATAAAGAATTAAATCTGTTTAAAAAAATCATGTAAAAATGATATATAATAAACAAGAAATCTTAATTTGAAAGATGTTTTCTTTCTCCTCATTGAATGTCTCTGAAGCGTGAGCTGTTAAATGTTGCAGTGACCCCAAGTTTATTGTCCATGACCTCCCCCCACCACCACCACCACACACTTCAAGGTCCGTGAAACCCGCAGTTCAAGAAACCTTGGATAACAGCTTAAATTGTTAGTCTGATATCATTAATAGTACAGGTGGTTTTGATTAGATGCCTCGTATTTTACTTCAAAATCACTTCTCTTTGCGGATATAGATCTTAAACTTTGTGCTTTACGGTAAATGATATTCATCATAACCTTGCCCAAAAAGTCGTGTAAAAAGTGAAAAAAAAAAAGTCAATCCCCGGCGGAAGCTCTTCTAGCTTCCTCAATGGAAAGGAAGCAGCTGTTCTTCCCCATGCTGTACGTTCCTTTTTGCTTTCAACCCGAGACCTTGACTTGCCGCTTCTGCCGACGACTTGCGAACAACAAAAATTCATCTCCCTTCAGTTGTATGTTAAATCGTCTGCCCCAAGACTCGGCAACGGAAAGAAACCAGAGTTTCACCTAAGTCGACCAGACGCTTGAAGTATTCCGGAATTTCGACTTTGCTGGATTTGTCCAGAATTCACATCGAATAGTCCTTGACTGAGAATTTTACTTATCAATGTACAATTGATAACAAAAACTTCAGAATTCTTTTTTCAATTTATTCTATACATAGAATATGGTGGTCCTAATTTGCCCAATCTAGATGAATCAGCATAAAGTAATTACAAAAAGACTTATTTCCTTTTTTTTTTCAAAAGATTTTTTTAATATATAATCGTCTTTTTAATGTCTCTAAATTTGTTTTAGTTTATACAATACCCTCCTCGCCACAGCTAACCTGCCGTGCTTGAGTTCAAGAAATTTGTTCATTTTTGTTAAAGTGACCAGATATTCCAAATTTCAATCCCGGATACTCTCTGGGAAGGGAGGAGGCAGTTAGAATTGTGGATAACAATTCAGAAAGAAGGAAAAAGTCATACTGGAAACAGTATAGTTGATTTTTTGAAATTTCAAAAAAGAATTGAAAAAAGGAGCATTTTCATGAAAAGAACCATAAAGAACATTACTATTTTTCTCGTGCTGTCAAATTTCACATTTTTCGTATGAAGATGATTATATGTTATGTATAATAAAAAGAGATCTTTCGAAATTAACTTTAATAAAAAAATAGACCAATTAAATATAGTTCTTAAATATGAGCTAGTTACTGATTAGTATTAAAGAGAATTCTGGACATAAAATTTGGATTCTAAAATTGGAAAAATCTCTGCAAAAACTGGGCCTCTGGTCATTTTGATTTAAACTCAAGAGAAATGATTTGAGGATTATAATAGATTGACCTGTAAGGAATTTTATTTTTTGAGAATTATCTGTAATAGTTATAATTTCAATACACCCTTCCTAATTAAGGTTATAATCGAATCTGAAATTTTTAAATACTTACGGGAAAAAAAACTGCAGATTTCTGTTAAAGTGTGAAACGGTATTTTCTTAGCTTTTACTTCAAAATGTAAGTTTTTTAATTTTCAGATATTTATGCGACTGAAAGTTGAAATTCCTCCAAATATAGAAACGTATTTCAATGATCCAAATCAACATTTCATAAATATTTTGAACTAATAAGCGTACGAGCTCTGAATGTATGCCTCGCTTTTCTCTTTCTAGCATCAGGCAATAAAAAAAAATATTTAGCTTTCTGTCCTGTTAATATTTAAGGTCTAAAGAGCTTCCATTGGCATACCTTTTATTTTTATTGAGAAAGAATGTTTTAAAATCCCTATATACAACTCATTATAGCATATGTAACAAATTCGGAAGTTTTAAAAAATTATTACTTTATGTGAGGACTCCAAATTTCATTTCAAAATATTACTTAATACAAAAAGCGTCATTTGTATGTTAATCTTTAGATTATGAGAAAATATCTCGAAATATTTTGTAGCGGTTATAGAAGCATTCTGGCGATTTAATGCGAAAGTGCTTTCATGCATGCTTTTTAATATATTTTAATTAATTCACTTTAATTAGATTAACATCCGATTTTGATGCTACACGAACCTCGGGCGAATCTCAGCTGAACAAATTTCGTAATTCTGAACCGTAGTAAGATAGCGAAAATAACTCGACAAACCCCTCTCCATGCTTTTAAAACCACACCGCTGACCGTTGAGGTTTGCCGTCGATTAATTTAACGTGCTCTAGACCTATGTATACAGCAGATCTTCCCTAGAATCGGGTCTTCATTGGAAGATAAGATCTGTCGCCCTTTCGATTGCCCGTGAAGCAATCTATCTTGTCAAAACTCAATAGAAAGCGAGCAATCACGTGTGGATACTATTGCATCAATCAATCCTTTCCCCTGAAGAAGTTCTAAATCTATGGAATAATTAGATAACGGATAAATTTCGACTAAAATCTTTAAAGGTTATTTGGTACGGGATCTGCACCAATCGTAAGAAAAGGGTTAAAGTGGTAGTCGTGAACAGAAAGTTGTAGAGGATAAAAAACTATCAATGAATAAACTAAGAAAGCATTTGTGCGGCCTTCTGAACCATTGACAGAACTGAATTACAGATTGGTCTTATACTATGTAACAAAAGGGTCACGCATCAAACATTTGTAACTGGAAAAAAAACTTGGTACATTTGTCTTTAAATTCATGCATCACTTATTGTAATATATGCAGTAGTTTCGAAAAGGATTTTTTAAAATAGGGTCCATCATTTGTACTCACCCTGTAGTTAAACAGTTTCTAAATATAATTTTAAAAAAATTTAAGGCAAGTTAATTTCAATTTTTTACGCGTTTTATAAATTTACATGGCTATTACAGAGAGATCGTGCAGTATAAAGATAAAATGGCATAAATTATATGCCCACCCAATAAAGCAGCGTGGAGATTTCTTTAAAGAAAGAGTACGGACTTTGCCGCCATCCTCGATATTGAATCCAGGTTTAAGAACCCCATGCATACATACTATTTCTTTAACCGGATAAGACATAACTAGTAAAAGCAGGAGAGAAGTGTAACACCCTGAAGTACTTCGACATCAGTTAACTGTTATAGTTCAGCAACGGATTGTAAAGCTCTCCGCGCTTTTGCACATGCGTTAGGATGAGTTTAATTCGTCAAAATAGGGGTGAAAGGAAAGATGAAAGGAGGAAATGTTTCCATTTACTAGTATCTAATAGGGGAAATCCAAGGTCAAAGGGAATACCGGAAATGACACATCGTTCCACGTTTCACCCCTTAATGAGATGGAATCATCGAAATGCGGTATTCTCAGAATCTGTTGACGAACTATATCTCTGAATTTCCTGCGATGTCTAGAGAAAATGGAGAACAAATGTCTCGAATGATTTTTCCGACTTCGCAGTTTCGCGGGAGTCGTGTGCCTTATCTGACTGTTGCCAAAGTACACTGCTAATTGCTTATTCGAAACATTCGCTAATGATTTATACGATACAAATGCATGTGAGCTAAAAATGATGAGTGAACCTTCCTGGTTCAAAATTTCAGGTAAAATCGGAAGATTGTTTCACAATTCGATTTCATCAAAGGAGCTGTTTAGTGTAAAAGACCCTCCTTCCGATGGTGTTTAGAAGGACAAAACCTGTTAAGAAGTCATCTGATCATAGCTCAAAATAACGATATCAGTCTCAAAATAGTCCCCCAGTAGCTGCAAAATGAAACATTAATTTAAACTGAGGCCCATTTGAAATAGATTTTCTTGATTTCAAATACGACGTTTATCATACAAATAAAGAGCAATCCGATTATTTTGAGATTACTTGATTACCGGATGCGATGTTAATAGAATCTTTCTTCTTTTGACTTATCTTTTTCCGACAATTTATATTAAGTCAGTAAAAGGAATTTTAGGTGGATTCCTATAGGAAGATAAATTATTGCAATGGTTCACATGACAAGCCTTGGGGAAATTTTCTTCAGTTCTGCACCGATCATGATCACTAGAAGTCCCAAATCACCCTTCGTTCAAAAGTTATATACGTATAACGCTTTGTCCATATTATCTTGTGAACAGGATAACCAGAGTAATTTTGATTGGATTTGATGAAATGTAAAAATCTCGGACGAGTTCGTAAATGGCCAGTCTAGCTCAAAGGGGGTTGAAATTTTCCCTATAACTTTCTTAACCAATTAACTTTTTATTTTCTTTACTATCTAATAAGATGACACCTTCTATTTTGGGAATATTTTATTTTGATTCAAATGGAAATTCATTGAATACTTGACTTATCTGTGTATTCGAAGTAATTTTAATATTGAATTATAATCGTTACGAATGGTTTATTTTTTGCTTACAACTATCAAAATTCGGTAAGTCGATGCACGTATGGCACTCTGGCAAAACAGTTAAGCGGTTAATATTGAAGAAAGAAAAATAAATTCATTTATCCAGATTAGCGCCTCCTTAAGGTGACTGCCTAGATTCGAGACAATTATTTTTTAAAAGGCTATTTTTCAAGCTTTAATTGGTGTTTTCTAGTTAAATACGGTATAAAAACTATAAATATCTATAAAAAAAATTCTGTGATTGTCCCATTTTTTTTAAATTGACAAATTTGATGTAAATTTTAGCAAAATTTAACCAAAACGGGTAACCTCTACACAAAATTCTAATTCAGTAATTCAAGTTTTCTTTACACATAGCATACATAACATAGTTATCTTCAAAATGAACTAAAATCTAAGAAATTAGTTAAAACTCAAAAATATTATGAAGGTTTTTATGTTGCAATGTAGACGTTATTCTTTAATTTTCAACTATTTTCTAACAAAAAAGGCTATAAATAAAGTATTTACTCTATATCAAAAATTTTAGTTCATTTCATAGACAATAGTATAAAGAACATTTCCTGAAAATTTCATTAAAAATGTTAATTAATGCTGGAGATATCATGTTGATGGTTTACAACTTCTATCGAAAAAATTATTTTAAGAAAAATGAGTTTAAAGTTTACAATTATTGTAAAAAAGCATTTCCTTTTCATAAACAGTCTAAAATTTTCCACATTTATAAGTTAAACCTTCTCTTTCATCATGCATTGTACATTTTTTCTTTCGCTGTGCTCTCATTTTTTTTTCTGTGAACTTTAGCAGCTGGTAAAGAATGCCTTTTTGAACTACAAATAAGTTCATAGTTAAAACGCTTTAGTCCTTTTATAAGTGCGACTACCAGCTTCTATTTGCAATTGATTTAACACACTTTGTATACCATTGACACCTTCATTAAACTGAAGGACAGCAATATAAGACCCCAATGATAGTTTAGAGCTCAACGAAATGTTTCGGGGCTATATTCCAGAGCAAACCATTAAAAGTCTTATTAGCGTTTTGTCATTCCATGCAAGCATTTCTTGAACAATTTTTGATCACAAAGTTGCATATATACAGGCTTTTATAATGTTTTGCGGAAGTCCAATGGATTTCGAAAGAAAGGTTTTCCTCTGTGCTGTAGAAGGACCGCGGTGACCTAGTGGTAAGGTCTCGGCTCGTGAGCTGTAGGGTTTCAGGTTCGAACCCGATTCCGCCGAAGAACTTCTGTGTAAGCGGGTTTGGTGCACGTCCTCCCGCTGGTGTAGTGTAGTGTGGTGTGGGCAGGGGGAGGATACCAGCTGAAGTATCGTCCTCATCATCTGACAGTGATTCAAAACTAATGTTTTAAAAGTTAAACGTGATTTACTTTCAAAATAAAACGTAGAAAAAAAATAGAAAAAAATAGATTTCAGTGAAAAATCGCAAAAAAAAAAAAATTACAATGTAAACAGATGCTCGAGAGATTGAGAATGTTGTTAGTTACCATCAAGAAATTAAAAAAAATTGGATGTTCAAAAGTTATGGTCGTGCACTTGAAACATCATAAAATTATTATTTGCATTTCAAAACTAAGAAAAAAAGGTAAATGTTTAGTGGCATTTTACAATAACTTCCAGTTGCAGGCTGAGACTTCCGGTTAATTTTCAAGTACACTGCACTTTTTAATTTGATATATCTCGGTTTCTAGAAGACATAAAATGAAAAGAAAAACGGTTTTGTAAAAAAAAATGTTTGAATTAAAATAATTTTGCAAATTTTTTTTAAAAACCCAGATGGTTGAAAAATGCCATTTTTAATGCAGGCAGTCACCTTAAGGCGAACAACTTCTGTATTTAATGTTTTTCGATAACTGTAGTATCTTAGAAATTAGGTGCTAAAAAGTGATTTTCAAGCACTAATTTTGACGGCTTCCGACATCAATTTGTTGCCTGATAGAAACTTAGATGTAACGGAATCTACCTTTGCATTAGATTGCCGAGAGGAATTCTTTAATAATGCATTAAATTCGCTTTATAAAAATGCTGGTCTTATTCATGAATTTTTTCCCAAGAAATTTATGAATGAAGTCTTCTAAACCTTACCGAAAACTTAATTTTACCGTAATTTTCGCAAACTTAATTTACTGTAAACTTACCGTAATATTCAAGCTCAATCTTTTCACTTTTTATTACTTGTATTTAATGGTAATGGTTCATTTTTTTTATATTTCTTCCTGACAAGGCCAAACTGTCAAACCCACAAAGAAAGTGAAAAAACATTTCAGGCCATCTATGAAATAAAGTTGAGTCAGTAACATAATCCGTATATTAGACTTGGTCATTTTATTTGGTAACATATATAAAATTTCAATGTATAAAAGTGATTTTATACAAAAGGAAATAAATTTATTTTAATGCAGTAATGCTACAAATTCAGCCCCGAACAATACTGTAAGTTTCAAAACTAGTAGAAATAAAAAGATCAATGAATCGAATAAATATGTTGATTCCTCGATTAAGAACAGATGATGTTGAGAGAATCCTTCCGAAATACATCTTACATCTTTTAATTACATACAAATCCTGTTGGTGTGATGCAGATGTCTAAAGCAGTAGAGATTGCCAGTCCAGGTGTAGCCCTAATAATCTGACTGTGACTAAAAATCACGAAATCTTTGCTAAAGTATGGTTTGTCTTGCATTGCCTTGTGTTGAAACTGGAAATTTCGAAACTGGATTTCTCTAAGTTTAATTATACTAATTCTATCCAATTATAAGAATTTTTTATTTCATTTTAATGCTATGTTCGATTTTTTTTTTTTTATGATTCGAATTTTTCTTGCAGACTATGTATACATAATAATAAATTATTATCAATTTAAAAAAAAACTAAGAGTTCTCAATCATGTGAAGTGTCACAATTTTATTAGACCGATGAATGCAGATTTTTTTCAATAACTCTTTCGAAGAATAGGAATAGAAAGTTTCACACATTCCCTATTTCGACCCTCCTTTAAGCACAAGATAAATCTGAATGACCAGACTGGTGCGACAGCACTGGCGGAAACTGAATTTGAGTTCTAAAGGCCACCACCGGCCACTGTACAACCCTTCCCATAGGAAGCACATTCCATCATCGGTAAGGGATAGTAGACTCCACACCATTTCTTGCCCACCCGGGTGCGGAGAACCAACCACCATGTCGGAAGCTTCTCTCCTCATATCTGAGGTGCCCCCGGTGGGAAGGAATAGAAAACATAAGGAGAGTGAAATATATTTAAATCCTAAATATATTATAAAAAATCAACTTCGTTAATGCTTCTGTTAAAACTAAGAGTAGCTGAAGCAATTTAAATTTTATTTTAATTGACAAGTCGTCCCGAATTACCTTTGACAGTCCTCCATTTCGATTGTTTATAGTAGATTTTATTAAGAAGCTGAGAATTATTATTTTAGATTATAAAATGTGAATAATCTTAATTAGATAATTTTAGATAAAAGTTTTTACCCTAGCTTTTTCCGTAAGTATTAAGGATCGCAATAATGGTAAACATGTTTGCCAGTAAATTGCAAATTTTAATCTCAAAGTTTTACCGATAATTGTACCTTTTTTTACTAGCAATTCGATAAATTATGCATATTATTACTTTAGGATAGATTACTATAGTGCACTTTTTTGTGCTTGTTCGTTGAGCCGCAGAAACAGATTAAAAAAATATTGCTGATTTCAAA
This sequence comes from Argiope aurantia, assembly GCA_026543865.1. Classification (NCBI taxonomy): domain Eukaryota; kingdom Metazoa; phylum Arthropoda; class Arachnida; order Araneae; family Araneidae; genus Argiope; species Argiope aurantia. The sequence goes on along the minus strand of JAPMOR010079994.1, from coordinate 364,855 downwards.
AATTCCGCATAAAAAATTCCTTTGACGTCAGCAATTATATTTATTATCTATAGAAGAAAAAAACTTCACTAATGAAAGAGAAATACTATATACTTTGTATCTGGTACAAAAAATGAAATTATTTGTAAGAAATGGAATATTTCTAACTTTAATTATGAAACTGAAATACAATATGCATCTAATAAAAATGTTCTTAAGAAGTGGAATATTTACAACTGTAAAATTAATGAAATATTTTCGATTACGATTCTTTAATAATTAAATAAACAATCAAGCAATTAAGGAATCTGAAAGAGCTTTATTTTTAAGGTTAGATTTTGTACACAGCTTAAGTTACAATTAAGAGAACAAAATTATTGATGAATTATGATTTTTTAATGATTGTTTTTGAAAACATGTTGACAAATTGATCCGATATTTAATCATTTTATTTTTATTGCGGAAAATTATCTTGATGGTAGTATTATTTTTAATATGTTATAAAATTGCAGTAGTTTATTATTCATTTTATGAATAAAATTTATTTTCATATACTTTTATCATAGTATACAAGAATTAAATAAAATGTCTAATAATTTTTATTTTAAATTCGCATTTAAAAGAATTCCCAGTAATTTATCGGTACACTGGTTCTATTTAGATATGTAGTCAAAAAAAGTCTGCAATTTTGTAAGCACAAGTACGTTTGACAAGAAATCCTTATCTTAGTTGAGACAGTTCCGAATTTCGACTGTTAGATTTGAATGCGAATTGATACATTTTTTCATTCATGCTAAAAATTTCCTTTTAAAAAAATTTCTTAACATATAGCTATTTTTATCATTAATGTATCGAAAAGAAAATAACGAGAGTAATAGAAAAATATATTTTTGCTTCGTCTCTCTGATTTTTTTTCTGATATTTTTTTAGAATATAAACGCAATTTCTAAAATTCTACTTGGATAAAAAAAATATCCTAAAAACTAACACTTTTCATTTTTTTTTTTTAACATCTTGGATTGTTTGTCCTGATTAAAGGACAGAAATAAAGTCACTGCTCTAAGACAGAATCCCTTCCTTTCACCTGACATCCATGTAATATACGTTAATATACGTTTAAATTACGTTCTTTGCCGTTTAGATACTTTCGAATTTTTTAATGACATTTTTTATGTGGAGGGTGAAGCCATTTTTATTTTCTCTGCATCTGTTTTAATAAAACATGTTTTAACAGTTTTGAGATTCAACATATTGAATTGAACCGTTTGTAAGGATTATTCAATTTACAATTGAGCATTTAATTTTACATCGTTTCATAATCACTGCACCAATATTTTACATTTAAATAGTACAGTGATAAAGTATACATTGACGGGCCTCAGCAACTATGGAAAATAGTTAATTAAATCGGCAGTGTGAAGAAGGGAATGAAACACTCCTTCTGTTCACAGTGTGAACTCTTCGATGTTTTGGCACTTGCCCTCTTCTTGAAAGTGCTAATAAATTTGGAAGAAGGAATTCATCCAAAACTCGGCTAATTGACAGAACCATATCAGATAGACAAAGTAGGCAGCAGTCTAGAGACCCAGAAAAATTAAGGAGCTCAAACCCTAGGTTTCGGGGGTTTTAAAGGATGTTTTAGAATAATCTAGTATTCTGCCTTTCTCAGATTTACAAAGGCCATCCATTCGAACTTTTTCAAATTAAAATCAAATAATATTTTGCTTCATTTAAAAATCTACTTAATAATCACTCTGGTCCAACATTTGGACCAGAGTGAGTTGTTGGTTGCGTAGCTCTTAATTGGTTGCGTAGTTGGTTGCGTAGTTGGTTGCGTAGCTCTTAAATTTAGTAAATTAGCATGGTAACTGTCAAAGAAATCTGATTTTAACATTTTATTTAATGAACCAGGTATACTAACTTAATTTCTTGTAAACACGCAATTTAATATTGATTTTTAATATTTGTTATTTAGAAACTGCTTATACAGAGATTAAATTAAAAGCAACAAAAAAAATTGGTTTTGAAAGTCGGCTAGGGATGAAGCCAAACTTACATTGCCTAAATGACATTTTAGGGCTTTTCCGGCCTTGCAGATTGTTTAAAATGGTGCGAAAGTCCGTTTGTAAATGCGACTAATTAAAAATGCCATTTTCAGAAACTTTTGAAATGGTTTATAGCAGAAACAATTATATTTGCATCGATTAAAAATCTGAAACTCAAGCTGCTAATTTTTCTGGTAGATTTGTTAATATCATCAACAAAGTAATGTAACATTTCATTTGAAAATGTTTGATATAAATGCATAGAAAGGTTTCGGACGTTTTCTGCAAGTTGGGTTCAGTGAAATTTATTGCAATTTAGTTCTTTAAATATTCCTCCGTATTAGAATTTTCCTGATAATTTGTGAAACTTTCTTTGAAATTCTCTCAGCCGACTTGAAATACTTTGAAAGCTCTTTTTAACGAAAGAAATCTGTCTAGACGATGAAATGATTTCGATTCTGAATGTGGTTTAGGTCTTTCATAATATTTAACGGTTAAAAAGATTCTTGAAAATTACAAGTTTCATAAAATGAATTCAGAAACTTTTTGATGCATTGGGACGACTGAAGAATCGGCTTATAGTTAGGAAATAGGAAATTCGCTTAATATATCTTTAAAAAAAAGTTCGATGTTGAAATCCAGCTTATCTAACTATCAAATAATAGTTATCGTGATTTACTTATCCATATAGCTTTCAATTTTATGGATATAAATAATATTTTGACTGTTACCATAAATAAAAATGATTACTAACTATAATTATTAAATATTATATTTAAAGTTACTATTAATATATTGCATATTAATACGTTAATAATAATAAAATATTTAAATACTACAATATAATGGTGGCCAAAATTGTGGACATATTTAAAAAATTTTGCGTTTTCGAACTTGGTAAGATTATATAAAATGTTACGTTTCACAAAATGCAAACTCTTATATATCATTTTAACTTGAATTTAATGCTGATTTCAATACAAAAAGCAAAATTGAAATATTTACAATACAAAAAAAAGTTGAACGGCAATAATTATCGAGATACATTAAATGCTGATGACTGCATTGAGTTATCAGTACTTGGGATAGCCTTTATTTTTTCTTACAGCTTAACATTGATGTTTCATTGAGCTGACGAGAGTTTTAAGGTCTTCTTTCGCTCTTTCATGGGGGTCGCGGTAGCCTGGTGGTAAGGTCTCGGCTTCGGAACCGGAGGGTTTCAGGTTCGAGACATGATTCTACCGAAGAAACGTCGTGTAAGGGGGTCTGTTGCACGTTAAATCCGTCCTGACCAAACGTTCTCCCGCTGGTGTGGCGTGGAGAGGGGGGTGCCAGCTCAGGTGTCATCCTCGTCATCTGACCGCGGTTCAAAATTACGAGGTCCGTCCCAAAATAGCCCTAGTGTTGCTTCAAACGGGACGTTAATATAACTAAACTAAACTAACTTCGCTCTTGCATGATGCCAGGAAACAATTATAGTCTCAATTAATTATCTTTTATTTGATGAACGCTTCATATATACAAGAGATTTCAAACGTTGCTATAAGTCCTCAATAATTTTGTAGTCAGAACTCTTTCCTGGCCATGATAACAATTCTCTTTGTACTAAACCACGATTTCGATATTTTTTCTTTGTGGCAAGGAACTGAATCCTGCTGTAAAATAAATGTTGTTGGGAATGAGATCGCTGATGGGTGTAAGTTTTGGCTCTAGAATAGTGTCAATGTATTTTCTTGCATGTAATATCCCATCGATAATATGACGGAGACCAATACCGTCTGCTGACATGCATGGCCAAATCATAACGCTGAATTCTTCATAGTTGCCTGAATGCAGTCAGGATGAACTCTTCGCTTTCTATGTTTTACATATTTCTGCTCATCACTACCGAATAAGGATATCGTTGTTTCATCACTTCGTATAACTTGTGACCACTGATCATCTGATCAATTAATGCGTTCCTTTGCCTACTGTAATCTTTTTATACGCTGCTGTAAATTGAGATAAGGATTTTTTCATTGAATTCTACTTCTTAGTCCAACATCTAATAATCTTCTCCTGATTGCACTTGAACTGACATAAATGCTAGCATCATTCAGTTGACTTCTGATGGTCGCTGATAACAATCTTCGATCTTGGAGACATAGTCTTTATTTTTCTGTCATCAACAGATGTGACACTTTTTTCAGCCATTTCCTGCTTTGTTTTTTATTGAATTTGTCTCTTGATATCGTAAACAAAGCGTTCGGATTTCCGATGTAGTCACTGAGTCACCACCCACTTTCTTGCAATGTCAGCATAGGAAAAAACACAATCATGTAACACAATATTAGTTCTCTTTCTAGCTGTCCAATCTATTCTTTTATTTGATGTCATTGCTTCTTGACTAAATATTAGAAATATTTACAAAACTTCCAACTATATATTAAAATGTTTAACAAAATTTCTAACTTCCAATTTGATTACATAAAAAAGTCTTCTTTCTACGGAAAAAAGTACAATGACTTGTTCTAACTTTAAACATGATGAGATCTTCTGCTAGCAGTTATTAACATTTGATTGGTTCCCAGAACAAGAACAGTGATTTGTTAGGGAAGTTAAAAATTGCAATCCACTTCATCACTGTGTTTGTTATTCAGATTAAAGTAAGAATAACTTTTTTTATATTGCAAATATTTTAATTTTGCTTTTTTGTATTGAAATCTGCATTAAATTCTCTTGAAAATAATATGTAAGAGTTTGCATTTTATGAAATGAAACATTTTCTATAAGCATACAAAGTTAAAAAACATAACGTTTTTCAAAAGTGGCCACAATTTTGGCCACCACTGTATACTTTTTAAAAGTTCCTTCATGAGTAAGTTATCTGAGGTTTCAGTCGTAAGGTTTCAGTCGTAATTTTGCTTAATATTAAGTTAGATCCATATTTTGCCGGCGTCCTGGCATAGGGGTAGCGCGTCTTCCCCGTGATCGGGGCGTCCCGGGTTCGACTCCCGGTTCGGACATGGTTGTTCTTCTGTGTTCTATCTGTGAGATGTGTGAATGTGCCACCCTGTAAAAAGGGGTTGTGCAAGCGAGTGTGTCATCTTCATATGAGCTAAAAGTCAGACTTCTTCCCTCGGGTGTTCTGGGTCTTTATCCTCAGAAGCTACTGCACCCCTCTTTCCCCGATCTCTTGGATTTGGTTTGAATTGGTGTTCAATCCAATGGGGATAAGCAGCAACAACACATATTTGTGAGCATGAAGTAGCTAAGTCGTACTCTTGGCTTTAGTTGGCGCTACTGTAAAAACAAGAGAAGCTCACTCGGTTTAAACCACTGACAGATCTGTCAGCGGGCTTGTTAAGTGCTATAAGTAACAACAACAGACCCACATTTTCCGAACTATTTTGTCTCGTATGATAAATCATTTTTTTTGCATAAATTCTCACGTTTTAATTGTTTTAACTGATCTTCCTCTAAACTATCATTCCATATTTTAACTCTTTGCACTCGGAAAAGTAATTCAATGCAAATTTATTCAGTTAACACAAGGACTTGCTTATTGCTATGAAAAAACAAATATTTATTATAGTGTTTAGTTGTAGATTAATTTTTCGGTAAAATTCATCTTCTTGCCATTCTTTAGATATTTTTTAAAAATCAAAATTTAAAAAAAAAATGAAACGTAAAAATGATGCACCGTCTTGGAATGGTGAATGCGAGTCCCCATCCTTGTGCAAACTTCCTTGATAATAATATTTGAAAAACTCACACTTATTTAATTCCTCTTCCAGTTTTCAATAGTTTGAAGTTCACGATTCTTCATTGCTCTTTTCTATAATCCAAATATCCCAGGAATAGGAATTAAAGGCTGTTTCATTTTTTTCAAGGATTTAAAAATGGGATTAGATGCGACTTTTTACTTTTTCGTGGTATTACTGCTAGATGTGGGTGAGTAGGTAAAGATGTTATTTCCTTATAAATAGACAATAAAAAATATTTCGATTTTATAATAAAATATTTTTTTATATGTTTATATTTTATTTGCCTGCTACAACCATGAAAACTTTACCAAAAGTGTTTGGAATTCTTTCGATAAATGGAAAGTTCCTTAATTTTTCTTTCTTTTATAAATATCTTTTATTTAAAAATTGCTTAAATACACAAATTCCAAAGAATAACTTGGATTTTTTCCCCGTATTTCAGTTGATAAACGCTTCTGAAATATAATGTTGTACGACCGACCACAGGTCTAGAAATGAAAACTATTCTTATTTTTAGAGAATTCCTGTTATTTAATTTAGTTGGAGCTGAGTAATTAAATGCCTTTGTTAAACTAGTATATTTCATTTTAAAATTAAACAATCTCGCATGGAAATATTTAGAATTCGTGCTTCTTGTTATACATGTTTTAAGAATTACTTTTTCATTATATTGTAAACAAATACGCGCTTTATAATCTTACTTATTCTGCGTTTACATATGCTTGATTCCATGGCTTTTACAACGTTCTTATATAAAATAAAAAGTATTTCTAATTGACAGAAACAAAATCGTTTGCTCTCAACTTGCAAATGCCGTTTTGTAATTAAAAAAAACTGTATAATGTCAAAGAATAATTTAAAGATCAAACGAATAATTACTGACAAAATAAAACCATCGTTTTCCAAATGATCACCTACATACACTGTTAAGACCTTAAGTTGCTGATAGCTTCATTGGAATGGAATTTCAGTAATAAAAACGAACTTTTGGAGTTGAACTCATTGGCCTCTTAGAAAAACAGAATAGCTAGAATAATTTTATATGCATTCCAAAATTATTTAAATATGTCAATTTATTATTTTTTTCCATGTTCATTATATAAGTATCGATATCGATTTAAATAACTAGAAATAACCAGAGTGTATAAAGTAAATAAAAGTGTATAAACTATAAATAACCAGATGGAATTGAATTCATCAAAACTGTTGCTTGCAAAATTCAAATTCAAAATTTAGTATTGAGGATCTTTTAAGAGCAAATGTGGATTAAAAAAAATTATTATTATTAAAATGCCACGCCTATTAATACATTTTAATTTCTCCTAAGATTCATTATAAATGGTTTATAAAGCTAAGATTCAAATAATTCATGAAAAATATTCAAGTTCGTTTTGAATATAATCCAAGTTTCAAAACTTACATTTAGATTTTAATATCAACTCTTAAATTGATTGACTTTATTAATATTTTGCAATTTTAATAAAAAAAAGGTTTTACTTTGTTATTTTGAGAATTTATCTCCATTCTACAATTATAAAGCATTTCAAAATGCTCCCTATTTCGGGATCTAAACTGTGAGTAAAAATTGAGAAAATGTTCTTTACTTTAAAAAAGAAAAACCCTAGTTTAGAGTTATTTGAAATTTAAGTATATTTCATTCATCATTAATTTATTTGAATTTCACTTAAATATCTTACTTTATTTCCTTCATCATTAAAATTCATTTAAATCTTATATTTTGATGAAAGCACTTCTGAATATCATTTTCTCTTAAACGTGCTTTCATCGAAATTTTTCATGTTGGAATTGAATTCTGTATTTAATTGTGGCCAGGAATTAGTTAAATAAATTCAAAAGTCTATAATTTAGTGTTCTGTTCATTTTAAGACTCGATTACTTCCGAAAGTTAAGTGGAATTTGTTTGACGAGGGAAATTTTCTTGACTTTTTGTTTTATCAATTGAATGCCAAAGATATACAGATATTAAAAGGTAATATGTACTCACTCTCGCCAGAGTTGTTCTACTTGCCCCGTAATTAAATTTTACTCAAGATGAGAATTTTTTTATTCAAGCAGAACATTCATTTAATCTTAATTTTAATTGATTAATTTATATCTTCTTTAAATACTCCCAGTAGAATATTTTAAAACGCTTTGTACGATTCATTTATGTTGAAATAAGAATTTATTTCATTTTTGACTGCTCATAAAAAAAATTTAAAATTGTAGCAATCAAAGCAAGTTTTTCCTTATTTTATTCAGGCTTAAAATGAGTTCCCTAAATTACGATTTTCCTAATTATAGAAGATATAAGCCAGATGTAATTTGGATTTGCATTTTTCCCAATTTGCATTTTCTATAGCTATTCAATTATTTCATATTAATTGGGATGATAAATTTTATATTTTAGGGAAGATTTACCTCTTCTCTTCTCTAATTCGGTTAATTAAATCCGCTTATTCCTCATTTTAGGTTCAATGTGGGACAAAAATTTGACACTTATAGCGACCTCAATTCTATTAATTATTTGTTTCGTAATATAAGTAGCTTATTTTGCCATAATGCAAATGTGATTTAGGGAATCTTTTAAAAAGGAGATGTATATCTGTAATTAAAGAGCAACCATTTACATTTAGATATCGCCAATTAAATATTTTAACAATATTTAATAATCCTTACGCTGCTTTATTGCAATTAGCAAAATAGGGTATTAAGTTTTCAAACAGGAAGCCTGTTTGTCTACAATTCACATTTTTATTAGGATGGTTTTAAAAATGATTTTTAAATTTTACAACAAATGGCTCAGTATGGGACACAAAATAATTGTCTAAATTGCATTTGTGAAATCAAAAGGAGTAATAATTCGAAATAGGGAATAGCCCAGAAATCAGTTATTTAACTGACAATCCTCATAAACTGGAAGTGAATTTATCCAAAGCAAAAAAAAAAAAAAAAAAAAAAATCATTGAATTTTAATGAGGGAGCAAAGCAAGAAAAAAAAAATGTTACTTTGCATAGAGCACTACACTTGAATATATATATTGTATGCTGATGTGAATTTGAGAATCAAATTTTTTTTTCTTTTAATTGCATTTAAAGGAATTTGTGGTAAAATGTATGAAACAAGTGATCCAGTTTATTTAAGTAGGCATATGACACAATTTTAATAAACAATTTTTTTTTTGTCTGCATTGATGTGTTCTCTTACAAAGTTCATTAATTTTTGAAGATAAAATGCAAAAATTATACTTCTAAAAATTAAAATTACTTTCTTGTCATTGTATATTAAAAAATGTTAATCCAAAAACAATAACTTTTTATTCGCTATTGTCTCCGGAATAATGTTAAAAAATAACTCTGGCATATTTTTTCATAAATTTTCATTTTTTGTGATATTTTAGCTGCAACTTTAACGTAATCATACAAATATACTCTGTCAAGCTGCTCAGAGAATTCTGCTTTTTTCAATTTACTTTGATTGAATTTGACAACTTAAAAAAAAGTTCGTATGATGATTGTTTTGACTCAAAAATTAAATGGGCTTAGTTGGATTACTTTTAACCCCTTAACTGTTTCAGTTTCTTTACTATCTGATAAGATATACGCCTTCTATTTTGAGAATATTTTCTTATTTTGATTCAAATGGAAATCCATTGAATACTTGACTTATCTATGTATTCGAAATAATTTTAATATTGAATTATAATCGTTTTGAATGGTTTATTTTTTGCTTGCAACTATCAAAATTCGATAGGTCGATGCACGTTATGGCACTCGGTCAAAAACAGTTAAGCGGTTAAGACATGTTGCTTTGGGAATAGTCTTCAATTCTGTTAAATGTTTTTAATTCTCTTCCTTACCTTTGGATATTTCAATGAATTCAAGCAGCTTTAAAAAAAATAATTTCAAAAGAAGGAATAAAGACATGCAAATACAGTTAAGCAGATCACATTCAACAACATTTCCAATACTCGTTCAAAATACAGAAAACTGAAATCGTGCATTTCTTTGTATAGGCATCAACAGCGATGGATATGTTTTCTAGGATCAGATAGGCGATTTGGTATAGGCAGCATATCAGCAGTTTCATTGAATGTTTTTCTTTATGATCCAACTGCCAGAACACGCCCAATACTTTAATATTGATAAACCAACGGTGCCAATCTCGTGGTATTCGTAGGATGATTTTCACGCTTATCCTATGTAAATTTAAAACTGCTAGGAAAAGGTCAAATTATTCGAGAATATGTGATCAAGTTAAACATTCAAATTTTAGTTGTTCTTGTTGGAAAAGCAGCTAAAAACTGAAGATTCAGGGCATGTTCTGACAAGTAACATGTACAAATCAAATTTAAGGGATAATACTTAGTATCAAAAAAACACGGAAAAAAAAGTTTCAAACTATAACTAAATTTAAAACACGAATTAAAGTTTTTAAATCCTTGGAAGAAAAATTTTCTTCGATTTCTTTTTCCATAGAAATAGAATCCGTATCTAACCATGTATGAATGAAATGAAAATAATCAATATCTCATACTGTTCTTTGAAATTGTGATGTCTGAATTTTACAAATATTTGCCAGGCGGATTTGAAAACACTGAAAAATTGCAATATGAAATTATTTTCACCTTTCACAAGAACTTATAGATGAGGGAAATTATCACTTATATAATTATCACTAAAATAAAGCCTCCTGTCAGATCCAGAATTACTGAAATCCATCTTGGATCATTTTTGAAATTAATCAGTGACTTCAAGATTTCTCTCGTAATATGAAGGCTGATAATTGCAGAGAAGATGCCTTGTGTCAGTTAATTCTATTTAGAAGATTTTATCCCTTTTATCCTGTGCTTTCGAAATCCATGTTTTTTTTCCTCGCACTTAAGCGCAGACTGTTGGGCTCGTGCTGCATTTGAGCTTAATAAGTTTTGTTTTAAATCATTTCAATAGTAATCGCCAGTCATCAGGAATTGCATGCTTTATAACCATAAAAGCTCTTTAGAAAGCAAAATTTGAATGTAAAGTGCATATACAGTCTGTCAAAAAAGTATTCGAACACACTACAAATTCACAGATTTTTATCGTAACATTTTACTTAAATGTACAAATGAAATCCAAAGAAATAAATATTATTTTGATATATACCAATCATAATAATTAAAAAAAACTCTCATATTAATGCAATTATTGCTATAATTAAAAATAAAAGAAATCAAGTAAAAGTACGTGCTCAAAAAAGTATTGGGATACTTCCTAATAAATCAAGAAAAACAATGCAAACTTAAAACTTAATATCTTGTTGGGCCACCCTTGCTTTTTATAACTGCTCGTAATATATTTGGTATGGATTGGACCAATTTTTGGCAAAATGATCAATCGATTTTGGCCCACTCTTCGACCAAATGTTTTCTTAAATCTTGCTTGTTAGAAATGTGATGTCCATACAGTTTTTGCTGCAAATAAACCCAAACATACTCAATGGGATTAAAGTCTGGCCTTTGTGCAGGACAGTGGTACAGGATCCATAACTTGTTAATATCAGCATTACTTATAAATATGCCTTGGGGCATTACTGTGGTTTATCTTAAGATGTCTTTAGATTCTCAGCTTGCTTGCACTCTGCTCTAAATTTCGCTTGAGAATGTCAAGATAGACATATTTATTCATTGTTCCATCAATAAAATGTAAGTACCTGGCAACAGTGCTTACCATACAACACTAGATTATTTGATTGTCACCTCCATATTTGACAGTAGGCCATACATTTTTGACATGCATTGCTGTATTTGGTTTCCACCAAACTTTTTACATGCTGTCCAATCCAAAAGTATTTTATTTGCTTTCATAAACAAAAATTACATTTCCCCAAAAATTTTCTAGCTACTTTACACACATTTTAGAAAAAGCCAGCCTTGCTTGTCGAATAGCTTTGTTGATGTAGGGCTTTCTTTGAGGTACTCTGCATATTTGTTTTCTTAAAACATTTCCAGCAGTTTCAGAATTTACAGATTTTCCGAACTTACTTTTACACTGCAGAGTCAATTTTACTACACTTGTTTTTGGATTAAAGATAACTTATTTCTCAATTTGCCTCTTCTCACGTTCCTTAAATATCCTTGGAAGCCCTGATCGTTGCTTGTTTTTAACACTATTGGTTTTCTTGAACCTTGAATAATGTTAGTAACAATAAACTTACTCAATTTCAAGATATGTACTATACAACGAACTAATTTTCCATTTTTCCCGATGACTTATTACAAGATTTCCCACATCAACCGATATATGTTTGTTTCTCCTCTTTTTTTCTATAAGTAATCTTATTTGTTGAACATTATAGTCTAAAAAAAGTGGTAGTAAATTCAATTTTATGGATGTGCTAAATAGTTGTGGAGTTTCTCATTTCAAAAGTGTCGCAATACTTTTTTGACTCCTATTTGCTTTTGAAATATATTTGAAAAGCTATATCAAATTATAATTCTAAAATGTCAATTAAATTTTCCTTACAAACTGTACACCAAATATTCAAATATTTCTTGATTATCTTTTTTATTTTAATGTATATAAATGGTTTTATAAAGAGCTTTGCATTTAGTTATTCACGCCAAGTGTCCCAATACTTTTTTTAGTGACTGTACATGCGGTGAATTGTACTTTAAAAAAGAAGGGAAAAAACAACTTTCCTTAATTTGAACTTCATACGATTTGACGGTAAAAAGAAATTGGAAATAAACCCACTTTTACGGGAAAAAAAAAAAAGGGCATAACTCAGTATGCGGTGAAGTCAACGAAATATTAGTTAAAAGAAGGAATTTTGAAAAACCATTTGGACTTCATTTGAAACACAGAAAAGCAAGTTCTCAAAGATTTTTACTTTTTCTCTTATAAAATAATCCTTGGTACGCTCATCTTTTTAATCCCCTCTAATGAATGAAAAAGACTTTTAAAAAAAGACAAAGGTATTTAAAGCAAAACTGAAGTAATTTGATAGGGTTAATTCCAGATAAAAAAAAATCACACGTTCATAAATAATTGCAATTTATTACATTCTTCGAAACAATTCGGTTCTGCATTTATTAAACTTTTTAGTCTTTAATTAAGTCATTAGCACATTAGCTGCAGCTGGATTTACATGCGATTCTTATCTATCTAATGAGATGACATTTTTTCTACTATAATTAAGAAAGGGCAGTGAACATGCCAATACTCCATAGATGAGAATTTGCAGTTATTAAATTTTACCAGAGATTTGTAATTAAAATCATAAGCTAAAATTGATTATTTTTAAGCTTTTCAGCCTCGAAGTATTCAACACTTTGAGAAAGCTTAATAAACAGAGTTGGAAAGTGTTTTTTGTCCGAAACCAAATTGCCAGAACATTTTCTTCATTGTCTTATTTAACACTTATAAGAATTTTATTAATGGGATAGATTTGCATTTTCTTCTAGCATATCAGTAATGGTAACATAGTACAATATAAGACTAGAAGAAAAAGTAAGCTGCTTTGAGAAAATTATCCAATAGTTGAAATTTCGTATGCAAAATATCTAAAATGTAATTGATAATTCATATAAAAAATGAGTTGGGCCGTTTTGATTACATATTTTGTTCGTGAAACAAATGCGCTTTCAGGAGCTAAACTTCCAATTAGTTTTAACTATATTTGCCTGTCACAGCTGTATTTCTTATTAATAAAATTGTTATCAAAGCAATAATTTTAAATTGTTTTCTAAAAGTTGAGCTAACAAACAACATGTCGCTGTATGGCGTAACAGTTGAATGGTTCAGCAACTTAAAAATAATAATAGAAATAAGACATGGATATTTTCGATTTCATTCAAGGGAAATTAAACAAATTTCAATGCTAGAAGAAGGATGAACATATTAATCATTTTGAATTTGTTTCGGCATTTAATACTTTTAATATTCTGAGTGGGCCAACACTAAAATGACTTAGAATATCAAGAGAAAACCAAGCAGACTCTGCTGTAACTTCTCTACAAATATGAAACTTAATCGAAAGCAAATGCGTTGTGAATTTCAGTCACTGAGGCTCAGGAAGCGCCATTTAGAACCGATTCCACACAATTGAGTGCAAGTGTCCCGAGACTGGCTCTTCTCAGAATTCCGCTCGTTGTGTCCCCCCACTGCATGGCCCAAAAGGACTAGCGTCTCAATCGCAACGTTTATCCCTATGGGATGGACGCATCCATCGCAAACCGTACTTTTCACAGGTAGGGCAGTTTGAGTGAGAGGGGCACCAGGGATAAACGTTGTCATTTATATGTTGAGTTGTATCACAACACTAAACCACAACGCTTTTCCCTGTGGTTTGTGAAGGAATGATATTTTATTCCAAACGATGTGCAACATATTTTTCAGTAATCTTTCTACTTATTTAACGGATATATAATACAAATTTCTTTTCATCGTTTATAAGTGTTCCTTTGTATATTATTTCACTACAGCGAATGCTGGAGAAAAATGACATATGTTAATTGTTCAGTACAAACGAAACATTTTAGACTATTTATTTTCTTCAGGTGACTTTTATTTGTTTTCCACGGTTTTTTTAATTATTATTATTACTTCTATTGCTATTTTTAGATGGTTCTGAATTTCCTGATATTAATAAATCTTCAAATTATTTAAAAGTACTTAAAAAAAATTTAACATTAATGTCTTATATTCCTTTACAGAAGACTTCTGAATAATATGGAGACATATTTTTCATTAACGTCTAATGTGCACTGTTTCTGCAAAAAAAAAAAAAAAAAAAAAAGGTGCCTTTTAAGATTTTATATGATTGTATGAATACAGTATCTTTGTTGTCAGAGAGAAATATTCTGCTAATCATTATATTTCTCTTGATATTTCCAGAACACCTTATGTCTATTTTTTTTATATATAATTTCTAAGCTCAACATTTATATTTTTTGTCTTTATATATTACCATGAACTGAAAAAAATAAATAAAATTATATTCTGCTATTGCTAATTGTAAGTTATGATGTGAGAACATAAAATAAAATTTGTTTTTACTGAAACTTGTATTTTTAAATCATAGCTAGTTACAAAATGCATTGATGAATTGAAGCATTCAGAATATATATATATATATTTATTAGAATAAGCTTCTTGATATAAATTTTCTTTAAAAGAATTTTCTATAATCTAATTAGAGTTAAGAATAGATTTTTTTTAATCAGAATTTAAACCCAAACATTTTGAACTGATATTTTGCATTTTCTGCAGTTCCAAATTAAAGATACTTATAGCTAGCTAACTTTTATGGCATCCCATTCCCAAAACTATCATGTTCTCTTATCATAAATACATACACATTCAAGACACTGTCAGGGAACTTCATATGTTTTGCATTTATTTTCCTCTAGAAAATTTCTAAAAATAACTATGTAATGGGAAATTCTTTTTAAAAATATAAAAAAAATCGATGTGAAATATTGTAATATTTCATACATAGTTTCATGGGATCTATTTTAGAATATACCAAGTGTTCAAAAATTGATTATTTCAAAACAGTTGCAGTATTGCCAATTTCAATTTAAAATTTTTTTTAATTATAAAAAGTAACAGACTATGATTTATGAGAAAATATAATAGTGTTCAAACTACTTAAATAAATAATTCCTTCTAGCATCTTTCTGTATTTTATTGATTCTCAGATTGTGTTATGGTAGTCATATTTTTCATTTGAAATATTTTTTTATATTATCTATTGACTTATCCTTCATAAAGTATACAATTTTGCGTAGTATTTTTGTATGTAGTTTGTTCATTTAATATGTATCTTTATTCATTGCTTTTGATAGTATTAATTCCATTCATTAACATTTTACACCCTGAATTATGGCAAAATATAACAATTCAATAGACATATAAAAATTTCATATTAGTATTTCAATTTAGTTACATGCTGAGTAATTTGCTTTATTATTTGATATTGAAAGTTATTTAGTAAAATCTACATCCAAGACATCTCATATTATGCAATGTTTGTTGGGCTAACTCAATGAAATATTCATATGTAAATGTTTTACATTGTTATTTTT
>JAPMOR010079994.1:323004-349005 GCA_026543865.1 Argiope aurantia | reverse complement strand
TCAGCTGGTATATAAATATTTAAAACAAGTTTTAATCAAAATACTTTCATTCATATTTACTTTGTTTCCTTGACTTTTCAGACTTGCTATAACTTTGTGTTCATCCAAACTTATTATGTATTCATAGAAAATAACATATTTTTGCATATATACTAATTAAAAAAAATGGAAATAACTATTTGCATTGTAGTCTTTTAATATATTTTATTACTTAAGTTTATTCAGTCTCAAAAAGTCAAATACCATAAATTAAGTTTATGAAATGCTGAAATATATTATATGCTTTTGCAAAATGCTTTGTTTCTAATATAGCTGCAACGCTAAATTTTTTAATAATTGGATGCAGTAAACCAATAAAAAAATTAAGATTTGTTTGTAAATTAAGTTAAAAAAGTATTTTATTTCTTATGCTATATTCCATAATGATGATAAAAAAAGTTGATTGCAATAGACACTTATAAAACATTATTATTATTAAAGTTTTTTAAAAATATCTATTAATTATCATTGAGCTTGTGGTGAAAGCTTATAAGTCAATTAACAGCTAATACCAAGTTCTCAATTCTTGAAAAATGTAGTTCTACAGATTCACTAGATTATTTTGATGAATTTTATTTTCATCACTCTAAACTACCTAGTTATGATGTGAACTTATTAAAGTTTAATCTAAAAACTGTGAAGTAAAATAGTGCTATGTATTATTTATTTTCTTTAATTACTATTTTATATGCTGTTCTCCATTTAATTATTTATATTACATTGCCAAACCAATAAGAATTTGGCACTTAATATTTGGTTACATTTTTATTTTCCCAAGTGTTATTGCTTCATTCAAAATCTAGCATTAGTTTGTTATTTAACTGTAGACTTATCAGGATACTATATTCATTTTCCTCAACATGAACAAAACTGCTGCATGAGTTAACAAGTAAAATTAATTTTTCCCAAATTGTAATTTATTTGCTCTAATTTTTATTTTTCTTATATTAATTCTTAGAATTTCATTGCAAAAAATTTATATAATAAAACTATAGGGTGACCATACAATAACCTTGCCTATTTAGAGGCATTTACAATTAAAACTAATAAATAGAATGAAGTCAAATTCCATTCAAGACAAAAAAAATTATATAGAGACATATTAGTATTACTGGAATCAAAACATTAGGATCCCAAGTCTCATGTGAAACATTTTCAATATGATGCTCTTCCATTTATACAATATATTGTACTGTGCAATTTTTTTCCCTGTGTCTCCCACAGTCTATATATGCAATTTAGTTCCATTCTGTTCATTAGTTCACAGTTGCCTCCAAACAAGGAAATTTACTTTGCCATTCTTGTTTAGGTTTGATTGATTCAACATCCATGTTTGGCTATGTTGCAAAAAGTATACAAAGTGTATATATATTGAAATTATAAACATGCTGAACAGTCAAGCTTTTTATAATTTATATAATATATTAGTTCAATGTCTAACATTTTATTTTAATCAGTGTCATTTCTGTTTAAATTATTAATTGGAAAATGTAGTGATTTTTTTTTTTTTAAAGTAGAGGTTTATTCCTTTCCTATATTCAGAGTGTCAATAACTCGCTGCAATGGGCGTCCTGGCATAGGGGTAGCGCATCTTCCCCGTGATCTGGGCGTCCCGGTTTGGGCATGGTTGTTCTTCCTGTTCTATCTGTGAGATGTGTGAGTGTGCCCTCCTGTAAAAGAGGGTTGTGCAAGCGAATGAGTGATGCGTGAGTAGTCAAGTCGTACTCTTGGCCCAAGTTGACTCTAAGGTAAAAACAAGAGGCGCTCCCCCGCTTAGGCTTAAATTGCCTGTCTTTGAACAGCGGGCTTGTCCGTGGCAAGTGCCATAAGAAACAACAATGTTATGAATATTCTTAACTTTTAATCAACAAAACCATTATTATTAATTTTTCATTATTTTTTTATATTTTGAAACATACTGAGAAAGCTTCAAGTATGGGCATGAAATTCTTCATAATATGACTTAACAGCTAGAAAAACGCTATTTAAAAAATTTATATCATTTAATACATTAGCAGGAAATTACATTTAAATAATTTTATGTAACTGAATATAGCCTTATATGAATTGTCACTAGAAAATTGGATTTAAATAGTTCTATGTTTAAAAAAAATTACTATAAAATACAATTCTGCAACTTTAAATCATTAACAGCTGCAACTTATTTTCAAATAACACTAATTAGGGTGATAAATAACTTTATCAAATGGAAACATTTTAAGTATATTTACAAATGATTAATTTGTCACAAAAAACTTAAATTACCAATAAAACATTAATTGAAATATAGTTTTATATCATGCAAAAAAAAGGTTCATGTTTTCATTTATTCATATAGCTCATTTATTGAGATTTATATGTTAAGTAAAAAAGTAGTTTGTTTTATTTGTATAGATGATAGGAATAGCTTGCAGTATTAAAAATTCTATTCAAAAACTTTTGAAATTTATAATACATTACACTATATTGGAATATAGTAAGGTAAATCTAAATCAAACATTAATTTTGAATTAATTAAAGTTTAATTAACGTTTGGTCATGACGGATTTAACGTGCAATCTCAAAATACTTTCAATAAAATCAGAATACATGATCAGAAAACTGATTCTTGGATAAACACTTGCCTTGATATACAAAAAAAATTACAATATATACTTACTTACTCAACATGCCACGTCTCTTATACCACTATGATATGAATGCTATTGCTTAGCTTTTGTGTTTTGTTTAGTCAGTTTCATTTAAGTTAGATATAAATTGAAGAATGGATAATTGAAAATAAAGTCAGGGGAAGATCTAAATACTTTCCCCAAGTAGTTAATTACGATATCAAGTTGCTTTTACAGTGAGCAGTTAAAAACAATTTCTAAATTATTATTAAATTATT
This sequence comes from Argiope aurantia, assembly GCA_026543865.1. NCBI lineage: Eukaryota > Metazoa > Arthropoda > Arachnida > Araneae > Araneidae > Argiope > Argiope aurantia. The sequence goes on along the minus strand of JAPMOR010079994.1, from coordinate 346,079 downwards.
TTTCTAAATTTATGTTGATGTTGTTTTACTCATTTTTTAAAAATAAAGATGACTTAGATCATTAAGTTTTCGTTATATGTCTTCTATTCATAAAATGTGTTATTTAATTATGACTACAGATATGAATTCCTGTTAGTTTATCACCTTAAATTATTTAGAAATTATAAGTTATAAGAATTTAACATGCATTTGCTTAAAACTACTAAGCAGAAGAGTAATATAATGACCAAATAAAAAAGCAGCATATATGGAATGGATAATGATTTGTTTTATTTTCATATTACATACATGGATATAAACAGATAATATACTGTGGTATTAACATCACATTAACTCTTCCTTTACAATGTAATTTATGCATTTCTAAGAATTTTATATGATCTGTTCATGAAAAGCATTACAAGAACAAATTTGTAAACAGCAAAAACATCAATTACAAAGATAAGAAATGGTAATTTAAAAATAGACATTAAGAGAAGTTTATAATTAATTATTCACACTCACTAGATTAAAAAAAAAACTTGTTTAAAAAAAAGAAGGGGGAAAAAAACGATACCCACATTCACGTACAAAAGCAATGACAACGTTTTCTCTCATTCTCATCGAAAAGCGATTCAAGTTAACCGGGAAAAGTGTTGAGCTACAACTCAACATTTAAAAGACAACGCTTATCCCTGGTGCCTCTCTCACTCAAACGTACCTACCTGTGAAAAATATGGTTTAGGATGGATTCGCCCATCCCATAGGGATACACGTTGCGATTGAGACGCTAGTCCCAAAAGGAGTTACGACTCGGTATACTTCTTTATTTGATAGTAAGGTCTCTATGGCAGTCCAAGTCAGCGATGTTTTGGCGAAATTCGTAGACCAGTTTTGTTTAATGTACTTTTTAGTATTCTTGCTTCTCTTATTGTTTAACTAGGAAGCAATTATCTTCATAAAGAACGTCTTTATTTTTCCTATCATGGTGGTTTTATATTGGTAAGGTAGGTCACCAAATCTGTCTTATTTGATTATGTGAGGAAGTTTTATACTTTTCCACTATAAAGTCCTAAATTAAAAAATTTTTGAAAAGAAAATGGAAAATATCCTAATAATTATATTAACCCAGTTTAGTTTAGCCTTTGTATTAATTCTTCAGTTTGGATAGCTTTTTGCAGCCTAAAACAACACAAAAGTGCTATACGCTATTCCAGCCAAATATATAGTATTGTTAAAATCATTACCTTTCGAGTATATTATCTTCCTTATTAATGCGAGTTTCATTATCTTCCAGTGGCATAAATGAAGTACATTTTATGCCACTTTCTCAAGGAGTTTCCTATTTTCTTAATACAATGCACATGATAAAATAAATTTAGAGTATATGCCGTTTTAAAGTTTTTCTCTCTAAACAACAAACGTTTTGATTTGCTTGATTTTCAGTTTAACCATTTACCCTATTTAGAAGACCTTTAAATGTATAATTCTCAAAATTTCTGCAGCAATTGAAAAAATAGATTATTCGTCGGCTCTTTCTCGATGAATTACTAATAACGTAAGGAAAAGCAAGTAGGTAATATTTCAAAAAATAAACTTCAGTTACCGATTCTTAGTAGTAAAATTCTGTAATTTTATCAAACTTCAAGTAGACTTAATGTAGCTGTAAGTTTGATGACTATGCCACCATGGGCCTTTGAGACTCCGTGATAAAGTTTCGTCTTCAGTGTCGAATAGTTACTCTTTCGTGAATTACACTGAAGTTCTTCTGTGCACAATAAATATGACATTAAAGGACTGATGCTTTCGCTTCCGTGTGGCGTGGGAATTTAGAAAGCAGCGTGCTGATTAACGCGACGTACTCATCAAAATACAGTTTAAAAGCAAGAGATCTGAACTAAAATTGCACTCGTGTTGCTTTAAAATGAAATGCGAATCTAATTATTCTAAACACAATACTCTTTCTGAATATATGACACATTTCAAAAGTTCGAGACAAACAAATACCAAACACACTTCAATGAAAACAGATAATGTAGAATATCAAAACTAAACTACAAATAGAAAATTATCACGAATTCGAATTTTCAGTTTAAATTTGAATTCACTATTTTAAAAGGATGAATTATAAATTTAGCAGAAAAAGCTTCCATTTCTTTAGATTATTACAATACTGGACAATGATCCGTTTTACATTATTTAAAAAAAAAGTCGTCTATTTAGTTTAGCTTTTTTTCTATTCACATAAATATTTCTATAATGCGATTGCTCTGCAATCTTAATTTAGTATCTTTGAATCAAAACATGATTTAATTTTTTCAATTTAATAAAAAAGTCAGTGAGAAATTTAAACAGGATTCAATCTGAAGATTGCCTCTGTTAAATATGGCTATTTTGGAATTTTGTAATTAGTTTAGGAATTGACAAAATAATGTTTAAATGGAAAGTTCAGACATTAAACAAAAATTAAGAATACAAAATCTTGCATTAAAAAAAATCTGAATCTTCATTGCAACATAGTTATTTGGTTTAAAAAGAAGAATATAACAGACAAATTAAATTAGCAGTAAGCATCTGCCTTCTAATTTTAGTAAATTTTAATCAGAACATTCACGAATTTTAACACTATGCCGTCCGCCGACACCATTTTGGTGTCCCACGATGTCGTCCGCCACACTACGTTGGTGTCCCACGAAAACTATTTATTCTAATGATAACTAAAGTTATCTGAGCCAATCCTACCAAAGCCAAACAAATTATCTCAATTGGATGTGTGGACAATTTTTATAAATAACGATTTATAATATCCTTTTATTTATAAAAATACGTTATTTATACAACTTTTATTTATACATTTTATAAAATATTTTGTCATAAATGAAAATACGAATAATTATATCCATTTTTAAAAATGAATTTCACTTCTCGATCCAATAAAATTTGGCTATTTTCAATCAGAATAAAGGTGTATTCGATTCTCGCTTAAATTTTCTAATATGGGAAAAAGACCCTAAACAATTACAATGGACGGGCAGTTATTTTTTAATCGTTGTAATTTAAAATTTTGAGTCTCGAATTATTATTGATTTAAGATGTAGACTTTCGATCATAAAATATAATATTTCGATCATAAAATTCTTTACCATTAGGCTTACGCAAAATTCCTTAGTTTTCAAAATCACATCATTGAAATTAATCAATCTCTACCGATAAAAATTACAAATACAACATTTCTTACAGATACAAACATTTTGGAATATTAATATGAGATCGAGACATATGGTAGTCGAAGCCGTCAAAAACTTTTTCAATTTTTAATGGAAAAAGTATAAGATCCTGATTCGCAGAAAAAGGAACACAGGAAGCAAACCTGGAAAAATGAAGACGGACTCATACCTAAATTTACTGCTGAGAGTGAACTTACAGGCTTTTGTAAAATCCTGTCAAAAGTAGTATCGTGGATTAGTTTCCAAGCACACTTGGAAGTGAATGCTTTTCTCTATTCTTCAATACATCATATGGTAGGACGTGAAAACGCTTTTACTGGTTTTTCACAAAAACGATATCTGGCATTAAAAAAAATGGTAATCACTGTTAGAAATTCTCAATGCCTGTAGTACAGAAACACTTTTGTCTTTTGTAAGATTTTAGCTTTTAAGAAAGATTTGGGATTCTTCATAGGATTTCGCTTTTGTAGGATTTCAAAATAAAGGAATATTAGAAATATCCCTTTAGCTGCTGGATTGAAATGTTAGTCTATCTCTGCATAAATCCAGATAAACCAACATTTTAGTCACGGTATTCCTATTTTTGTAAATTTTGTTCGTTTGTTTATTGTTGCTTAACATTTTTATCTCTTTATTTTAGCGTCTGTTTATTATTCCAAGAATTTGACGGAATGGTAGATGCATTGACGGTAAACCGACACTTTAAATCCTTTTGTAAACTAGTGAAATAGAAAAGATGGAAATTGGAATTTCAAGAACGATCCGACTGTTGACAAGATTACACAAAATCAGCCAGCTATGTTATTTTTTGTTAGTCTTGAAGATTCTTAATTTATCGATTCCGTGCTTGCCAGTAACAATTTAATTTCACTAGAATTATTTTCATTAGCCATTCGTATTTTTAAACCTATTTTTAGTTTTATTTCGAGCTTTTAACCTTTCCAAGTTGGAACTGCCTATAGGTACAGTAAAACTATGTGACGCTCACACCTTTCCATTGGTTACAAATTCGCCTTTAGTTTTGTTTTATTGTAAATAAACAATATGAACGTGTATTAACTATTTTGAAGTAGAAATTTTGAGGCATATGGAAAGTTTATATAAATTCGACATCATTTAAGTGAATCCCAGAATTTTTTTATCATGAAAAACCAAAGAAAAACACAATTTACTGAATATATTCCGAGAAATAATAGCTGAGACAGTCTGCCTTTTTCCATTCTCGGAATAAGAGCTAAATTGGGTAATCAGAGCTAGTAACCAATAACTACAAATTCATTTCTTTATTCATATGCGTGATGTGATGGAAAAATAAGGCACATATTCAAACAGTGTGATATTTCAAAGAAATCGATGTAACGTACACGTTATTCAGCGTATTGTTGATGAATCGCATGTATATTTCAATGGGATAATTCCCAAAAAATGGCAACTCGAACATAATCTCATACATAATTTTTTCACGTTTTCGTAACTCAAGCTCTGCTCTCGAAATAAGACCCAGATGAAACTGTTAACCAAATTAGGGTAATTAGTATGTTGGCAGCAATTAGTAGATCTACTGAACTATTAAAAACGCTGATATATAAATAATATTAATAATTAAAATTTAGTATCAACAATATTAAATTTTATTAACATACGTGAAATACGGGAAAAGACTTTCGGAAAATAGGCTCTCATTCGTCTTTTAGATCAAAAGTTTTAATAAAGCTATTTTATTTTCGGGAGTTTAGGTTATTAATGATTGTCATACAAATTAAATTTGGAATATTCAATTTCCAGTCCTGTCTATTTGTAAATTTAAATATTTTTTCCAACCTATCAATTAAAAAAATTTTTATCGGCTTTGTGAAACTTTGCGAATTGACAAACTCTCGTAGTGAAAGAGCACACGTCTGGGAATCATGGGGAAAAGATGAGCATGAGTAAGGAGAGAGCGTGATGAGCCGTGGGGTGGGTAAAAAAATAATTTGGCGAGCTTCTTTGGCGAGAAAATGCAATGGGTAACCCTGGCTCTTTGTGTGACAGGAGAGGCTGGCGGCCGGCGTTTCGTCCAAACAAAGGAAATATCCGGAAGGTGACCGTCGTATAAAGTGTGACGCTCCGTACCGACGTTAGAAACGGTTGCGACTCGGCTCCGCGATTTTCTCTTACTTCTTTAACCACCTACTACTAGTGACGAACATTGCAATTTGGTCCTCATGGCTTATCGTATCAGACACTGGATACCAGGTAATTATTATAATAATTTATATATGCCTGTTAAGTAAATTATCTTTTATTCAAAGTAAAAACTTGAAACTTTCCCTTTTTCTGGAATTAATGACCGATGTTGTATTTAAGCAATAATCTTTCTTCTTTTGAATGATTCATCATTTTGTTAACTGAAAAAATTAAATTATACTATCTTTAGTCCGCGAGAAGATAAAAATTGGACTGACACATTGATTTTTAAAAGTTTGCTTGTTTATAAACAAATGTCTCTCTGTTAAAGAGGGTTATCTTTTTCTATGTTGGTTGTATAGCGTTATCTTGTGTAAGAGAGATTCTGGCTTGATTGTATTGTTTACTAGGATTCTCGCAGCATTGCAGCAATTTTATTTATTATAATAAAACTGCGCCAATTGATATAGACAGAAAGCTGTCATTCAATTTATTGAACATGTTTTTGAATTATTTGATAATCATTTCTTCTCTCGTTTCTGTATGGGAAAAAGTCTTTACTTGCTATTTTGATTATTTTAATTCACTCGTTAAATTGAATTTTCGCATTAATATTTTCTATGATGAAGTTAGCATTGGCATTGAATTTTTTAAAAACTACTTGGAAAGCTTTTTCAGTATAATGAATACAGTATTTTTATTCTTGATAATTTCATTTCGGAAAACGTAAAAGAAAATACTAAATATTATATACCGTTGTTTGTATAATCTCGTGCATACAAGAAATTAATTTTTATTCAATTTCTTATTGCAAAAATGACAATCCAAATATTAGAATTAGCTAATGACAGTTTATTTCCTCACTTCTAGACAGTGAATTTGCGTGCTGAGTTTCTTCAGATATTTTATATCGTGTTCATTAAAATTTTATTGTTGCTGTAAGAGCACAGAATAATATATAAAGTTATGTATCTTAAAGAAATAATGATTCGTCTGTTGAAGATTTTACATACTTATATTCAGTGCAAATTATTAGTTGTTGTATAATATGAATTCATAGATATGTTATTAGCGTTTAAACGATTATCTATGGATTGGTTGCGAATATTTGAAACAAACTATTTTCTCATATATCCTGATTTCATTATTCTTCATTCAGGAAAAAGAGGCGAGTTAATTAAGAAATGCTCCAACGCATTATGATCTAGATAGCTGAAACGTATTACGTTAATGAAAGTGTACTGCATCGAATATTTGCTGCGAGATATTTTCATCGCATAAAGAACAAAACATCTCTACCTCCACCTCTTGCACTCCCTTATTAAATAATAATAATAATAATAATAATAAATGAAATTTAAAGAAATCCTTTATGATGAGAGTATGAAAAAAAAAGAAAAAGAAAGAATTATGACGTAAAGAATTTAAGTTTTTATTTTGGAATTTAAGTTGATCTCTGCTCTGAACACAAGAGTATTAAAAAATGGGCTGTTCTAAAAAAAATTGTTTTTGAAGATATTTATAATTTATGTAATGTTGCAGAACAGCAACAAAAAAAAGTTTCAAAAATTTCTTTTGCTCTGGGTCAAATTTTAAATTAAACTTTTTGACATCTTTTTCGGTTTCATTAATTTCTCTTTGTACAATTTCGTTGTATTAAAAATAGTTTTCGTTAATTCATTTCGAAATATTTGTTAAACTTTTCGTTTTCAATAATCAGTTGATTTTTATTACCTAATTTGATTTCTGATTTGCATCATAATCAATTTCTTTAATTTTTTCTATTAATTTAAATGCTGATACTTCTTGATCTCAATTTAGTAAATAATTTTATCATTATTTACATTATTTCCTGGTTGTCCTGAGGGAGCTGATCAAAGTAAGTAGTCTTTTTCTTTCAAAAAATTTTTGGGCATTGGATTTTATCATTTAATTCTGGTAAGTTCCGCTTTTTTTTTTTTTTTTTTTTTTTTCCCCACTCGAGTCTATTGAATTGAAAATGATTTCTGTTCCCTTCCATTATTTGAATGAGATGTCACTGCGTGATACATTTAAAATAAAATAGTGGATAGTTTTGACCCTTAACATATATTATTCTTCTGCGACGGTTACGAACTGGACGCGTCGAGTCGACAGTTTATTTCCGCGTTATAAGTAACATTTTTCTATTTGCATGGAATATATTTTGTCAAATAAAAACTATTAGTAAAATGTGTTAATGCATTTCCTATATTCTAGAGAGGAAAGACGAATTTAAAATTTTTATTTGTTTGGAACTTAGGAATTGGGTTATAAATTACTACTTGTAATATGGAACACCAGTGTAGACATATTATATATTTTTAATTAAAATTAATTTTTGCTCTCGCGTGTAAAAAAAAAAAAAAAACTTTTTGAATCGTTTGCAAACTATTTTCTAGTCTCATAATTGAAGAAGAAAAAGGATATAAATATTCTTATTTTATTATCCGATAAAAATTCATTGAAAAATTTGCGATTTTTAATTTTGTCATAAAGTTAAAAAACAAAAGTTTGGATTAAGTTAACCGTTTAGTTAAAGTTGAGTGATCTTTAGCACAATCTTGTCAAATCAAAAGCTAATAGTTAGGTTCAAATTTACATGAACTTCATCAAACAAATATGAAGCTTAAATTTTTATGGAAAAGTGGGTTTATTTTCAAAAACATATATTATGTAAAAAAAAAAAAACATTAAAATGGTTTGCTGTTTGTCACATGATATACTTTTTCGATCTATAGCCAAGATTTTCAAATTGGCTAAAGCTAATTAATGTACTAAATCTTTTATCTTTTTTTTTTTGTAAGGGTTAATAACTGCTTTTTTTAAACAGACATTTTCAAATGTAGAAATTGAGAAGTTTCAAAAATTAACATAAAACAAATTTGACTACAAATTTCGGAACTCCAAGAGTTAATTTGCTTTCAAATTGGAATTCCGCAAAGTTTCGATTATTTTAAATTCCATATATATTAGCTGTTTAGCTAGAAACTTATAGAAAATCGACTTATATTCCAAAATTTAAAAAATTGCAAACCTTTCTTTCACTTTCGCTCGAAAGACTTCAAACTTTTTCATATACTTATGTTACGACATTGTTTACAACTAATTATAATAACTGTAAACCGCGAATTAATTTGATAAGCTTGCCTTGAAAGCTCTCACTTTATTTTTATTTACATGCGCAGGCATATGGTTTTATGTTTGACTTTTTTTTTTTTTTTGTTCCTGTTGTATTTTAATTTGAAGTTTGTCTTTGTCCTGAATTTTTTTAGTATGTAATCCGATTGAGTTTTGAATTTTCGTCAAATGAATAGAGCGTAGTTTCATAACCTTAAGTTTCTTTATTAATTTTTCCGCGTTTTATTTTAATCAAATATTGACTTCTTTCTTCTTTATTTTTATCTTTTTATACTTTAAATGGGAAAATTTTTACTCCTATTTGTTTGATTTTAAAAAGCATCTTATATCCAACACTCGCGTTTTGCATTTATGAGATATTTTGATAAAATGCTTTACATGTGTGAAGTAGTCTTTGTTATGGTAATCCTGTTTCATTTGAGATTCGAAGAATATGCATAGAAGATTAAATTTATTGGATATCGCTTCAATTACGCCGAGTTCTTGGTAAACTATTGCATTATAAATTGAAAAATAGTGCCATTCTTTGGCATAAGCTGGCTTGGCGTAATCGGATTTTGTGAAAGCGATTAGAAATGTTTTTATTGTTGCATATTTCTTCCGACAGCTTTGTCGAATGTATTAAAGGCTATTTAAAGGAATTCCCTGGAGTTATTAACTTTCCAACTCTCTATTTAAAACTTTTTAAAACTAAATGTTTTAAATGACTTATTTGTTGTATGAAACTATATATTTTTCTTGCACGCATTTAGATTGCTCTGTAAAGATAAATATGCAATATTAGGATAAAAGGGAAAATTTTGAAATTCTAGGAACTTTATTAAATTTCCATTTAATTTAAATTTTTGTTAAAAGCATTTTTTTATCTTATTGCATCAATTAGGATACTTATAACATTTTGCTATTTTGAAGCTTTTGAATTCAGTTCTCGTGTTTTCGCTTATCTTTGTTTGTCAATTTAAAGGTGCTTTTAAGAAATTGTTTTCTGGATGTATTTCGACTTTTTAATTTGATCGAAGCTACGACTAGTAAACAAAAAAAACAAAAAAAAAAAAAAATCAATGCGCATTTATAAAATGCTGGTATGTTATTGCCACATCAGTTTCATTGTATATCAGATGAAGTCTAAATTATTTTATTTTTTGAGATAATAAAATTTTCTATGGGAGTATCTTCCGTTGGGTTTTCAACTATAAAAATATATAGCTACAAGGTGGGAAAATTAGGAACTGTGGCGAAAGGTAAATTTAAAGCTTGCAGCGGAAATTCAGTACTCTGTGACTGAAATAACTAGTTATTTCCTTCATGTTTCTTTAGAAAAAGTGGTAGAAACTTTGTGGTTTAATATAATCTCCAGACTACTTAAGAAGTGGGCATTTCTTTATTGTGATAGAACCACTTATTAAACAAATCATTGAATTCAAATTTTTCTGCTGAAATATTGCTGTTTTTTAATTCGATAAAATGTTTAGTTCGGCATGAAATTTGCACTCTTTAATGTTCTGAGGTGTTTTCATTAAATATCCATTATCAGAAAGGATAATATATTGTATCATTTTATTCATTCAATTGGTATTCTATATACGTGAGCTGATCTTTATTTTCAATTAAAACTAACTTGACTAGCAGTTTTCAGGTTAGCTGTCTTGAAATTTTGGGTTCAGTATTGAGCAAAAGCACAAATGAATATTTTGTATAAAATTTGCTCCAGAAATCTTGAAAAATAATTGAAAAATCTAAAATTTATTTAGTAGTACAATCGTGGGTAATATGTGAGCAGCTTTGCCAAGCATTTTAGTATATGTTCCTTTCCTTTTACTATGTAATACAATATTCCATTTATCTATATCAGTAGCACACAAAACTATTTTTGAGAAATTGTTCCCTGTCATCGATTTCCCTTTCTTATTCTGGCAGGCTTTTATGCGTATGATATTTTTACAAATGCCTGTAGTGAAATTATTGCTCTAAAAATCCAATTTGTGTAGTACATATTTTTATATTCAAGGCCATTTATAAGATACGAGAACTTTGTTTTTTAGAAAATGATAAATATCTTCACCTTTAAGCAGAGATGTAGACTAGATTTAAAGAAAAATCTTTCCGCTAGACAAAACTATCAGCGCTTGTTTCTTTCAACCCACTGCAGAATTCCTGGGTTGATCGACAAAGTAAGATATTCGTTAACTAAGAGCATCGTCTGTCTGATCATCTGTTAGCTGAATATTTTTCGAGTGATATTTCTTAGCTTTAAGGGGTTGCTGCAATCTTTGCTTCCAGAACGTCGCGTCTTATTTACCACTCACACCTTAGGTAATTAGCGCTGAATAAACAATCTAGTCGTGCTACTCGTTGATATATCGGATGTCTTCAGTATGTTTAGACACAGCATTCTGATGCCTTTTTTAAGATTCAAATTCGGAATAACTGTTTCTAAATTTTATAGAAAAATAAAGTGATGTATTTAATGATAAAATTTAAGTTTCCTTTAATTGTTGAATATGAGATTAGAAAATTCTAAGGAGTAGTTGGTTAATTTCAGAATTTTAGTTGGTAATTCAGTTCTTTAAAATAGCGTTTTTTGAGATTTTTCTTTAAAAAATTTTGTGTAATAATAAAATAAAAATTAATAAAATGTGCTAATTAAATATATTTGTGCGATGCGATTCAAACATCTAATTTTTTTGCCAATTTTTGTGGCTTATTTTTTCTTGCTCTAAATTATTAAAATCGGTAACATGGGAAATATTAAGAATAAAAACAAATTCAAAAATTTGTCCATGATAAAGAACAAGAGGGGGAAAATATTCGAGAATGAAAAGATTTTTAAAATCTAATAATACTAATATTCAGTGGTTATTGTTTGAGAGCGATTCCATTAATTCAGAAATTTTATTTGAAGGATATAACTGTATAAGAACTGTATTTAAATACAATTTTTTTAAAGAAAACGGGTTAGTAGAGTTTTCACATGTTTAATGTAGAGTTACAGTTGAATTTGTATTTGAAGAGTTTTTCTATGCAAATTTTAAAAATTAATTCCTTGTATCATTTTTGCTTTGATTATTCTCAGAATAATTTTTAAACTCCCGAAAAAATAAACAATTCTTTTTTATTTTTCAAAATTCGTTTGTTATTGTTTATGTATCTTCCATAAGAAAAAGTCTTAATGATGTGAAATTGTGGTCCTACGTAGACAGTTGAAAAAAACCTTTCCCCCTTATGTTACTCGTTATTTGAAAATTCAGTTGCATAAAGAAAAGTAAATAAAAGAGAACGAAATGGAGGCTTCCAACCATTTTCCTAACAAAGTCAAAAATCATTACTTGCACAAAAGCATCTAAAAAAAAAAAGAAAACCTCAACTGCCATGTTTTAAAAAAAAAGTTTAACCCACCCTTTTAAAAATTCTGAAAACTGCGTAGCAAAATTAAAAGAGTAAAAGTTATATTTGCAATTTTTAATATTAACATTATTTAATATTAACAATTTTAATATTAACATTAACTGAAAATAGTACAAGTCTTCAAAGTATAAAAATTCAGACATCCAAATTCTTTTGAATTTCAGAAAGTGATAATCTCCGAGTTTCAATAAATATTTTTACTATTAATTGTGAAAGTTTTAATTCAATCGAATTTGAATGCAACGCTTAACGAACTGTAAAGGTATGAAACCGTAATAGCAAGAAAACGAAGGGAGAAGAAAAGAAAGAAAAGAAAAAAGAAAAAAAAACTAAGTAAAACAATACATTAGGGTGTGTATCTGTTCGATAAAGTTATTCATTGCACAATACTTCCACCTTATAATGATTTTTAATCAAAAAGTTGACGATTATTTTTTTTAAAGTTTTTGTTTTTAATAAAGTTTTATCGAGTCATGTTAAACTTTTGAATTTATTTTTCTAATAAGCAAAATAATTTGCTTAAAACATAATATACTATTTTTTCCCGATAATGCTAAAGCTGTAAATATTAGCTTCATTAGAAATCTAACAAAACTATTCCAATGAATCCAGTTTTTGATTAAGCATACGATTCAACCTTTGTTTCGTTATAAGAATCCAATTAAAAAATTATTATTTTAAATACCTTACCAAAACAATTGTCTTCTTTTAATACATCATTAATCGAAAGTAATGTAGATAAAATGTTTAGCCGACGTAATTTAATCTGTCATAAAACTGATCATGTGTATTGTACGAAAAAATGATATTTAAATTACATTGAAAGGAACAAAAACACTCTGTAGAATGGTATCGGATGTACAATTTTATTATTAGCTTTTAAAAATGAAAAGTTAAATTTTCTTTTATTTCAGAAATAATGGGGAAAAATAACGAGAATCCGATTTCAATAAACATCGGTACAACTAGTCTTATTATTAATAATAGCGTATCAGCTAACGAAGGAAAAACAGGTGAAAGGCTAAATAAGGGTAGTGGGACAGACCCTTACTGACGTATTTGGCGGGGAAATGTATTGGCACTTTAACTAAATTTTGATGCTTAAACAAAAAGAAAAAGCTTATGTTTGTTACAGTGTGTGTGCTGGCTCTGTAGAAACCAGACCACCTGACTTATGCCTATCAAATTTGGCAAATATGTACTTTGGAAGGCAGAGAAGTGATTTTCGGAGCGATTTTCAAAAAATCTTTTTAATGATGCCAAATATTTTACCGTATAATTTTTCTTTCTATATTTAATAAGTTTTTGAAATATTTTAAACATATTTTGCAACGATATATTTCATTGTTGAAAAGAAACTGAAAACCGATCGCACGAATAATTCATCTCATCTTTTGTCTTGTCAAGAATATTTCATTTTTTTTTCTATTGTTGTGACTAGAATAGAAGATTAGGTATATTTTTCCCATGATGAGTAGGTTTCAATGTTAGGTATGATTGTAATAATTTTTTTTTTTTTTGATATTCTCTGTACTTACGAATGAGATTTAACTTCAGAATGAAGTAATGTTGGACATTTTTTTAATGCAACCATTTTAAAATATTGCCGATTTTATCTGTGATATAATTGAACAAATAAATATTATGTGCATAAAATATAAATAGAAAAATAGAAAATTGGGCAAGGGCAAAGCACAATGAAGATAAAAACATTGTAAGGCTATTTCTCAAGTATATATTATGTAAATTAAAAGTGGCTAATATACCAATGTTTCATGAACTATCAATATTAAATAAAAGATTATTCTATATTAAAAGGAGTACATTAAATGCTAAATTATCTTGACATGTAATTGTTACTACATGGGCTACAAACTGGGTTTATTTTGCTTTACTTCATTTTGTATCCCTTATCTTCAAATTGTATTTTTTGTTGTTGTTGTCTGCATTAGGAGAAAATGGGAAGCATTTCTTTACTTAAATGATATTTAATATTAGTAATATACGAATTTCATAATAAATTAATGCTAAACAATGGTAGGAATATTTTTATACTTTCACAAGGAATGTTCAAAATACTTTAGAGACTACTTTGACAGTAATTTTAAAATATAAATGTGATCTAAGAAATAATTTAAATTATTTTTTATGGATTATAGGAATAACGTTCTGTTAAATATTCTTTCAAATTTAATACAAAATCACCAAAATTTTAGCCTATTTTGAAAAAAAAATAGTTGTTACAAAAGTATTATAATGCAGTTTTTTTTAATTTAACAATATATTAATAGAAAATTATTCATTTCATTTTAATAACAACATATTAATAGAAACTGATTCATTTCATTTTAATAAATTTAATACGATTTACTACATTTATTACGATTACAAATTTCTATAACGAAAATATACCGAAGATTTAATCGAAGTTGCATGTATTATGGTTAAAAGTAAATTACAGAAATAAAAGTGAATGTTCACTCATATAATTATGAAGAAATAAAGCATCTCTTTAAAAACTCTTTTAATGTTACAGCAAGAGTTTCTCCTGCCATGCAATAACAGAAGTCTGACTTTATTTCTTTTAATAAAAGAAACTAATGTTCTAAATTCATTTGCTCTTGAAATCTTATATTGATCTCGACTGGACTTTTGCAAACTATGGGCTCATTGTGAGAAAAAAAAAAATTGCTTAAGAACGACCGAATCAATGGGTACACCCAAGCTTGCTCTTTCTAATAAATATAATTAAATTCCCAAGAGATTTGAATCTATAATATGGGAGTTATGTCAACAGTCCAAAGAGATTATTTAAATCGAATCAAGGGGGAAGAAGGACAGGATTATTAAATAGACAAAATTGGCAACTGCCAAAGAGCCCCTCAGCTCTTGAAAATTTTTAGCAGTTTTAGAAAGTTTAGTTTTATACTTTATTTAATGACAGAGCCCATGCAATCAAATTTATTCAAGTCAAAATCAAGTATTCATTAAATTAACTTCGAAACTTTATTCTAGTAATATTCTTAATTACAATTTACAAGTTATTCATTATGCTATTTTATAATTCTAAAAAATGTGGAGCTTTTCAGTTTAAAAAAAATGTTCCTTCCTTTTACGACATTATTTCGAGTGTATTAAAGAAAGTTGTCTTTTTGTTTTTTTTAATATTTTGCTTAAAGTTAATTTTAAATTTTAACTGCACTTTTTTTATACTTGAAATATTGAAATGGACTTTTTAGAAAGGGACTTGTAACTGCAGTTTTTCAAAATTTGCTTCTTAAAACTGCTGAATAAAAAATCAAAATGGATAAAAAATTTGGAGGAAAAAAAGGGGGCTTCGAGATTTACATTACCTCAAGACCCCTAAAAGGATTTAAACGGCCCTGAATTCTTTTGAAATTGGAAATAATTACATTGTTTGAAATATAAAAAAAGCATAGTTAATCAGTAAAAATTTATAATAAGTATCCATGAATATAAAAGTATGATGTTGAAGAGTGTATTACCAGAACTTCATTGATCACGATAGTTAATGACTTATTTTACATGTAAGAACGATCTTTAAAAAAATTAAAGTTCCTGAAGTATAGATACTACCTATATTAATGTAAAAATCATTTTTTTTAATTTCTGTTTTATTTTTCATCAGTAGACTTGGGTTATGGTTTAATAAATGGTGCAACTAGAAGAAAATTAAATTTGAATTCAGCTAATTTCTCCTACAAATTTTCGCAGATACAAATGATCAGTTAGCAAAATATTAATATACTTCTGTTTTAGTAAGCTGTGTATTTTATGCACTGTGTACTTGCAATATTTCGTATACAAAATGATAGGTTATATAATGAGCAAATAATTTATCTTTATCAGAGTACAGATTTTTAAAAAATGCGACAACGATGGTAAACAGATAAGTTTGCATTTGTAATAATGCTTCTACGCTGGAAACTGTTTTTTTTTTTTTTCCAAATTGATGTAACGAGGAAACTTAACATCCGTGGTTGGAAGATTTTCTAACTACTTACGGCATTGCAAGAATTTCTTTTGCAACTTTTCCCTCCTTACAAATCATTCCAATACCACTAACCTCATTTAATTGTACTTGAAACTTAAGAAAAAAACTTTTTTTAAGTGCCTATATTTAAATAACATATATTTCGATGTTCGAACTTATTGAATTAAACAAAGGAATCAAGAAGAAATAAAGTAAAGACAAATGAAACCAAAACCCTTTCATTTAATGCAAATCGTTATATTTATGTAAAGTAATGAATTAATCATCTAAAATCTACAAGAAATGTTTCGAAGTGGATATAGTATTTATATGAGAAGAAATATCATTCGTCATTGATTTTTATCATTTTTGAATAAATTCATTGAAAAGCAATTCATCTTTCAGAAAAGGCAAAGTGGAAAGTATTCAGATTGTATTAAAATGCATGAAATTGTTTTAAAAATATGCATTAAGTATTCAAAATTGAGTTAAACATCATGTTAACTTTCGCCAAATCTGTCACTTTTAGATAAGTTTAAAATGTTATAGCCTCTTCTAGAACGGCTCCTTATCAGTAACACACCCACCTTGTAAACGAGACCATTGATTGACAGTCAGTCTTATGACTGGTACGGAAACGTCCGTACGGAAAAGTCATACAACCGTTCTTGCCAGCTTATATCGAAAGTAAACTTGAAAATAATAATTATAGTTGACTAATCGTTTTTCAGATGAAAAGGTTTAATAAGCAATTTGAATTTCGTTTTTAACCAATCATTGTTTAAATTTTCCTTTATTGAACGTCTTTCTGATTTTGTGAATACGTTCCTTTTGAATAAAAATTGATTTCTTGTATTTTAAATATTTTTTAAAAAACAAAGATATTGCTTTTTGTATAATATATTGTAACCGAGGATTTAACCTGTGCATTCATATTCTAATTTGTATCAAACAAATATGACAACAAATATGACGGACTACATATTTGTTATGCGCCATTTTTCTTGATAATATTCACTGACGATTCCTAAGTTTCACACACACACACAAAAAAAAAAAAATCAATTTACCTCTAAAACCTATCCCTTCCCACCTCTAAGACCCATTCATCTTTTTAAGCTTTTTCATTTTCCAATTCTCTTATTGCAAATTTCTATATCAAATCAATGCTAGCTGAAAATCAATTATTTTATACAGCTATCATTTTTTATTTAAAAGGCAAGTTGAGAAAATAAACTTTTTGTAAATTCCACGGATCAACAGTTGAAAACAAAATTGCAAATGAATGACTTTTGAATGCAATATCTTCATTAGGAAATAAACTCTCATAGATTAATCTTAGTAATTAAAACTTTGAATGTTTCCATAAAATGATATAAAAGGCAACTGTACTGCTTTTAATTCTAAAATTTTAGTAACTTTTTGGCATCATGGTTTTACTATTCACTTAATATTGCTCATTTTGATGATGACTTTTGCGTGCTGGAAGTCTTGGTTCTAAGCTCACAAATGAATGTAGTTTGCGTTCATTTTCTCATTCTCTTTTAAAGTAAACAAACTATTATTAGAAATGGAACTTTTAAAATGATTCATTGCTAACCTAATAATGAAATAAAATATTAACTCTTGTAAAAATAAATCATTAAATCGAGCATAGAAAAAAAAACTTAATTTGTTATTCATTTCTAAATATAAAAACCCATTTTTGCATCGATGGAATATTTGTAAAACAAACTTTCAACTAAATAATCTAAGTACAAAATGTTTCGTTATTTTCCACCCAATGACTCAAATAAAATTCCGAAAATATATTTTAAACAATCGATTTTGTTTTCCTTCTGATAACTAGGTCTTGGAAATCCCTATGTAGAATGAATCACTCTACCCCACAGCTCGGTTATACGGCGTCGTACGGCGTCGCTCTCTATTTCGACCACAGGTTCTCGGCGCGACTTTCTGGCGGTTGTCATATGAAGGTAAAACCGTTGTGAGGGGGCGTATTAAATTGTTTTCTCCAATAAAAGCTAAGAGGCAAACCATTATTCCCTTTTCTTTTTCTTTTCCCTTCCTTTGGGAATTCTCTCGGATGGTTTAGGGATAAAATTTGGTTTAACTTTAGTTTTAACCTTATTTAATCATCCTACTGAGTTACAAATCAACGAAGGATTGAATTTCTCCAAACATTTTAAGCTTAGCTGTGGGTAATTTTTAGAATCTGTTGCTTTATGGCATGCTTTGTTCATCTGCCAATTAAAGACGCCGCATCGCCTAAAATCTTCAATTTATGGCGCATTATTTGCTTTTAGGGTGATAAACGCCGGAAGAGCGCTCACAGAATAGGCGAAAGACTCGAACGTTTGCGTTTCCTGTTTCGTCTACCGTTTAAAAAGTTATAGTTCCAAGTAGGGAAGGGCATTGACTGAACGCTGCTTTTTGTTGTTACTAGATTTCTTCTTGTTGGAAGATAACGTGGTCTTCTGGAATCTTCTGTCTGTGAAATTGTCTTTTTCTCGCCTCGATTTTTACATTTTTTTAAAAATAGATTAAATTTTTTGCAGTTTTATTAAGGTATTTAGTTTCCATTTTAACTTCACTGAAAATGGTTTTAACCGTTACTGATTAGGTTTAAGTTTAAAGTGATGTCATGAAGCCTTTTATCTAAAAAATTGAAAATAAATTCCTTGGTAAATCAATACTTATCTCAGTAAAGATTAATGCTGGCTATTAACAAGTCTAGACTTAAGAATTTGCCAAAATATCGAATGAGGCTAGTGAAAGAGATCAACTTCTCAGACAAAGTTTTGTATATCGAATTTAATATGGTATGGCATCTATACATCAATCTAGAAATTTAATCCTAGACCATTGTAAAGGAACATGTTCTGGATTTAAAAATCTCTACTTGGATGATTTACAAAGATTATTGAATGAAACGCCACTCGCATAGTGGTTGAAAAGTTTGAAGTTTGAAGTTGGAATTGATTCTTTATTGATAAAAGATGAACTATTTATTGGTGAGTTTGTGGCGTTTACTCTGTTGTTGATATATCTGAAAACATCGAATTTCTTTTAATCAAAAAGAAGTATTAAAAGTTTTGAGGAATTCAAGACTTTTTTTCTCGATTTTTCTCGCATGATTCAATGATTAACAGATATTTTAAAAATTATTTTGATATTTTTAAGGATTTAATTGATAAACGGCACCAAGTTTCCCAATAAAAAAATGTTGCCGTGTACCTATCTACTTTTTTTAATGGCATTTTTATTATAAGAATATGTTGCCTTGGTTTATTACTACTGAATATAAAGCAGAATATGAGAGATCCCAATATCTCTGTAGCAACAGCGGTACTTTTGAGCAGCTTATAAAATCAGAAAATTAAGCTCTATTCTGGTATAATATTGATCTTTCAATACAAAGAGATCAATTTTATTTTCATTGTCGTTACCTCAAATTTCTACGACATTTGTTTTAATTGTGACGTGTAGGCAATTTTTTTAGTCAATTATAACAAGTTGCCAGTAGTTTTTTAATTGTAACATGTCATAATAAGCCAAATGGCAGAGCACTCTTTATAGAAATGAAGCAGTTCATACCTTTTAAAAATCATTTCTAAATTTCTTACTGATTGTAGAAGTTTTTATTGTTTAAAAGAGTAAACCTTGGATATGACTGGATGAAGATATTTTTTGGAACTTTTGACAAATAAATCATAATTTTTAAATGCAATTGCTGATATTCTTGGTTCGTTTTTTGTATATTAAATCACTTTGGGAAGAAAAATTCGGAGCATCAAAGAATCGTTGGAATCGGGATCAAATGTTCAGTTCTGGGTGTTTGAACTTGGCCGCAGAAACCTCTTCACGCTCTCCTTGTGATCTCCGATGCGAGACTCATCTTCAGGTTGAAGAAAAATGCGATTAGGTATTATGGCATTTCTTGAATGATATTTACGCTTTTTCCGCGCGCTGCTTTCTGTACTTCAGTTTCTTTCAAAAGTCAAACAAAAGTTCGCATTTATCGTTTTTGCCTAAACGATTAGACACTAAATATTGTATTTTTGCTGCGCGTTTGTACAATTTTTTGCACGCATTATTTCTTTTTCACAAAGTCTGTGTTATGTATGTGAATTTAAAGTCTAAATCATTGTATTCCAGCTCTTTCTGAATTAAACCTTTCAGTTTTTTTAAACTATTTTGATTTGATAGTTTTTTGGGAAAGACAGAAATAGAAGTGTTTAGTAGATCATAATGTCTGGAAATAGAATTGGTTAGAATTTATTGTGAAGTTTAATATCCATAAGACTCCAAAAATTTCATTTCCGAAATACTGAGATTCGTCTTTTATAACTTTAGATATGTGATTTTATTGGGGGCATATTTTAATTACAAATGGATTGAAATTTTATTTCTGCTTGTCGAATACATTACAAATTTTTAGTTGTATATTCTGTTTGAAGCACAGTATACAACTCTATTGCATGATCTTTGCAATATATTTTACTACAGTAATCAGACTTAGTATCTTTAGAACTGTAAAATTTTTAATACATTTTACATTTGAGAAAATTTATTATTATTTGTAAATGAAAGGGGGGGGAGAGGACATCCAGCTATAAAAACTTAGTGCTTAAACTAACTTTAAATTTCCAGATATCAGCAATACAAATTTGTTTTCATGTATATTAATACATAATTCTTGATGTATTTCAATATATGTAATTGTTTTATCGTACTTCTATTATAATGTTTACTGTTTTGTTGTCCTTATATATAACATTTTTTTTAAATCTAAAGTGTGGTGCAGCGTGCAGATGACTACGTCTGTAACTATATCGGGAATATAGATGAATTATATAATTCTAATAAATCAAATTAATTTATAGATAGCTGTTGTGCAGTAAAATTCACACAATCATTCAATCATATTGATTTATTGTTCATTTATTTCAGAATTCAGTTTTGTATTTCTTTATGAAAAATTAAAATTCGGACTTTCTATGCTTGCTTTTGAATTCTTTAGAAGAGAGAAATCAATTTCACAGAAAAAGAGAGAAGTCAAAATCTAAATTCTTACAAATAGTTAAGGTTTTTTTCTTCGAAATTTCGGTTGAAATTCTCCTTATTCCTGAATAAATCTTTTTTTCATACTGGCCTCTAAATGAGCCTGAGGAAATAGTTTTTAATCCTCGACACTCCGCGACATTTTCATTAATTTTAGGCTGTAGGTTTCATTCTAAGTTTTTTAACTAAACTGCGGATCTTGGCTATTTTAATCAAATGCTGCTTTGAAGCACATTTAAAAGCCACAATAGCAGATGGTAATTTTATTAAATTTATACTTTCGTCGGTGTTGAAAGGAATTCGACATCTTTCCCTCTTGTCTGTTTATTCGAATGTCTGGTTTCGAAGAAATCAACTTTAGACAGCGTCTGGCTAAGTTGCACCAGCTTCTTTTCAGACGACTTTTTTTTGTGTGTTATTTCAAATTAAATGGGTATCGTTCGTTTTGAATGCTTTAAAATGAGGTGAAAAAACGTTCAACTCTGAAAATTTTAGACTTTATGTTTGCGATTAATTATAAAAACTTGTGGGATAAACTTGCTTAATTTTTATGCAATACTTATTTATCTGCGAAAGTAAAATTAGGTTTCACTTCAAAGCTGATTGATTATTCCGACAGCAAGATTTTTTTCCCCCAAAGCGTAAATCAAAATTAAATCCTTTTCAACTTGTTCTTTAACGTAAGGATAAATTACTTTTTCTTTTATTGTTACTCTTCATATCCGTAATTATTCTTTAAGTATAACAACTTGTCTGCTCGTTTTCTCTATCTCAAATAATGTCTCTTGTTTCGAAAATTTGCAATTGTTCCGATTAAACTAAAAGTACTTAGTCATGATATGTCTGTGAATTTTACGTAATTTTTATTTTACACAATCGATGTATAATTACTTTCAGCTTAGAAGTTGAAAAATACGGTTACTCGACACTTTTAAACGATTTGGGAACATTTATACCTTCAAAAAAATTCGATTTTTCAATTTAAGTTCAATTAAACAGGGGGTATTTCAGTTACAAAAATGTATAGGCGTGAAAAAAAAATTGAAAGTTAAAATATTTCCTTTAACAATGAATCTAGCAGGAACTCCTATGATAGATTTTTTTTTTTTTTTTTTGCCTTTTCTTAACTCGTTTTCTTCAAATTTTGGTACTCATAGAACGCATTATATTCGTTATAATTGCAGGAAATTATATACAATATTTACAAACATTGTGCATCTATTAAACATTTTTATTTTTTCTGCGCAATAGTATTAATCTTTAAAGGCTATTTATCATGCAAAATATCGCATTTTTTAGATTTTCAAGCCACACTACATTAGTTATTTCGAAATTTTTATTATTAGTATATTTAACTGACAATAAGTTCACTGTCATTATTAAATATATGCTTATATATATTATGCTAGTTTTGGATGATTTTACTCAAGGATTTTTTCTGATTTGGGATTATGAACTTGAAAATATCACAACACATATTCGATTTGCCATTAAAAAAAAGGATACTTTAACAAATATTTTTTTACTGTTTTATAATGAAACTAAATCATTCTTTCTGTGTGTTCTAAATTTTCTATCAGATAGTGAATTTTACTTAAAAAAAATCCTCTTTAGTTGCAACTGAAATTTCAGCAATTTTCATTATAGAGCACTTCCCAGATCCCAAAAGTATTCTATGTTGTGCCTAGTTTCACTTCCTTTGTCTTTCTATAAGCGCATGGATAAATGAATTATGCTTAAGGAATATTAGAAGATGCATGTGAAAGTAAACATACTTGTAAAAAATATTTGGATAGCAAAGCATATATAACTTTGCAGTAAATATAAAGCTCAGTTCAGTTTGTCTTGTAAATAAAAACTGGACGTCTGATGTCCAGTTTCGAAATCGTGAAACATCGAAAAACAGATTTAAATGAAAAAGATAATCTATTAACTTTGTGTGAAATCCGTTTGATCTATTTGGATATTCTTTTGAAAACTTGCCAAATTTTACATCTACAATCCCAGAATTTAAAAAACTTTTCTTTATAAAGGTACCAAGAAAAATGTTCGCCTCACATTTACGAAAGTATGACATTCTA
>JAPMOR010079994.1:269440-322994 GCA_026543865.1 Argiope aurantia | reverse complement strand
TACCAAGAAAAATGTTCGCCTCACATTTACGAAAGTATGACATTCTAGTAAAAGATTCATGCGCTTGTGTTCGGATGTCTAATTGTTTCCCCTCATATCATAGTTTCTTTATCCTAATTTTAGCTATTTAATCAACCGAGAAACGCAAGATGAGTTTAGAGATTTTATCCGCCGAAACAATGGCAGATTATGACAATGAGATCATAGTCGGACAATAATCTTAAAGCATCTTTTGGTGGTTAAAACAATGTTTCTTACGTATGATTCTTCAATGAGTTAAAACACAAGCACGCACGCACGCACGCACACCGATTTTTAAATTCACTGCAATTTCAATAAATCAATGCATTTTTTCTTTTTATGAAATAAAATTTTAAAAAAATATTTAGAAGTTAATGGCTCGCAAAAATGCAATTTAATTACAAAGTTTTCAGTTTGTATTTTGAAATAATTCTATTAATTAAATTAATTATTTTATATTATAAATCCTATATTTTATTTATTTATTTGTTCAATAAGTAATTCATCTTTTCCAATGCATTATTCTTAAAGATCAGACATTTAATTTTCTGTTGATATTGATATTTCTATCCCAGTTAAAACAATTACTGTTTTCTATGGTGTCTTCTATTAAAAAAAATGTCAGCTTTGTTTAATTTAAAATTCGATTTAATATGGATATTTAGAAGAATATTACTACCGTAATAATATTAATATTAAGAGATTACATATTTGTAATCCGTCATAAATTAGTGTGCGAATATACGTTATTTCAGTAGATTTCAAGATATGTTCCTGCATATTATTTCTTTTTATCGATCAAATAAATTGTGCTATTCTTAAGAATTCCTTTACGAAATTGCATCAAAATGAAAATTTCAAGTGCCATTAAGGTTTCCGATTTATTTCTTAATGAACAATTCTTTTATTAAACTATTACCGTTGAAATTGATTATAATTTTATGGAAAATGCATAAGATATTTGTCGGTTTATTCTGTAAATTGTGTATCTTTTAATTAAAAATACTTCGTTGTTTTTTTTTAAAAAAAAGGACATTTCTTATCTAATATTTCGTGGTTGTATGAAAATAATTCTTTTCAGTTTAACATCGATTATAATTTGTATTAATTTTAATATTTTTTTAAACAAGATTTGTCAAAACATAAGCAAATTAAGAACGAAACTGGCGATTGAAATCTTATGTTCATTTTTAAATTAGATATGGTGATATTTATATGATCAATATTTTGAAAATGTAATTGGAATCATTTTTAAAGAATGTACGTCGTTTGAAATCAAAGAGATAAAAAACGAAATGCAGTAAAGCATTTTAATCCTATATCAGTAGTCCAACAAAGAAAAACGAATATTGTATTCAAATTCTACGATTAAATAAAATTTTAATATTTGTAATAATTATATTTTCCAGTTGCAAGAAACAATGTAGAAAACGAGAAATATGATGGATTGTAAGATGTTACAATGCTTAATCCTTATAAAAACACCCGAAATATTTCAAAATATGAAGATCTTCGCTTCAACGGCTGAATTGCAATTTTTGAGCGAACTGGGAATTGTTCCAAATGAGGGTGTTGGTAACAGTATTCTGTACCTTTTAATAAGTAAAGGAATATTAGCATTTATATTGTTATATGAAAGCTTTCCCTAAGCTTGAATTAAAATCATCGCTATGTAAAGTCAACTTCAATACAGTAATTTTGTGATTACACATTGTTTGACATTTTCATCTCAAGAGACAAAATAGATGTTGCGTTTTGTAAATGTAAAATGCTATGTCTTTCAACCTAATAATTATTGAATAATCCATCATTGGGATTTAGCATTGATATTGATTGCGAAATCTAATTTTTTCACCTTACAAATATAAATCTGAAATAAAACTCGGAATTTTTTTTACTGTTATTTCATTATATTGTCCAACTAATAAGGAAATGACTATATCCTTGGAAAGTTAAATTAAAAGATGGTTTTTTTAGCATCATCCAAGCTACCGGAGACAGAGATGCTTCTTGGAATGTAGAAAATTATTTTTTTACTAAAAGAAACAATTCCTACGTTTTTATGTGTGTTACACATACAATCTGATGGATCGCCTTAAAAAAAATCCCCCCAAAAAACTACTTTACGTTGTTAGAAGCTCTTATGATATCTTTGCTTCCAGTTCTTGGAATGAAATGTGGAACAGAATGTCCTAAAGGGATGCAATATACTTGTGCACTCCCTCCTAATATTTCTTTTGTTATCATTTATTTTGAAAAAAAAGGGGTGATAATTTTTTTTGTGACTCTGATTGCAACCTTGTCCCATCAGAAATATCCTAAATTATCCGTATCGCTCATTTCTTAAACACTGCAATGTATCAAATAACTTTTGAGGCCTCTGAGTCTCGAATCATGAGGTGAGCGCCTCTAACTCATATGCGAGAAATTTTTACTGAAAAGAGATTTTCTGACCCGGCTGAACATCATCTTAAAAACAATTTAAATTTGTGTTACGCTTTATTTGTAAAGTATAAAACTTAACCAGATTTGACAGTTTTTCAAAGTCCTTAAATTGTATTCAACCTTCATATGTTCTTTTCGGACTTTTGCATTAATGTCATTTAATAATATTATCCATTATTCATGGTTTTTGTAATATATGCTACATTTAAATAAATTATTGGGCAGATTTTTTAATGGCTGTATATTATTGATCGATTATTTGTGTTGGAAAAATTTTCAATATTCAAGACAAAAATAAGTCATAAATGGGCCTAACAAGGAAATATTGGTAATGCGAGCAAAGAAATCCAGATTATTTTCCCATATGTTTTCGTACTCGATCATTGTTTCATAAAATATTCTTGGATCGTAAAAAAGGAATTCTTGGATTTTTTTTTAATGCTTTTGAAAATTCTTATTGAATTTTCTATACAACACAAAAGCAATTTTTTTTAATCCTTGATCATAATCCAGTGGCAATACTAACGAATTATCATTTACATACAAATATTGCATGAAATGTACTAAAAATAATCAACCTGGGTTGGAAACTCATTGATTTGACAGAAATCTGTATTAAGAAATAAATTCCAAATAATGTTTTTTAGTCTTTTTTTTTCCTTGTCAATTTTAATTTTGGTCGTAACGGCATCTTTTATAATTAAAAATTTGTTAATGAATTATTTATTTAAACTTTAGAATAAATTCCTTTTGTCAAAATTCCCGATGTTTTTAGAAAAAAACATCAATAAAGTGACAAAAAATGTTTTTCAAGAACCCTCGTTTCATTCAATCAATTTCACGTCACTGCATATAGCTGTAGGTGACGCCACAAGCCCTAAAATGAAAAACACAATGACTGCAGCTTCTCCTAGCAAAAGAACCGGTATTGCCCAGAAAGCATAAAATAAAGAGAAATAATTTCTTAATTTTGGGCTTCAAACTCGCCAAAACTTCGTCCCACTAAATTGGAGCAAGAATTTGACATGGGGGAGGGAAATGCATTCGCTCCTTCTACTAAATTAGAATTATAATAATAAAAAGACGTCGATTGCTTGTGGTGAGAATGAAATCTGTAAAGTAGACGCCGTCTGGCTTTTTCCCCGACTCCTTGCGCATAAAATTGCGAATATATCCCTGCTACGTAACTCATTTTGAATTGTTTGGCAAAAAAATTTCGATAAATTGACAGATTTTGCTTAAATGAGAAACGCTGTGGGTAAATTGGAGAAATCTTTGGTGGTTATTTTGCTCATAGTGACATTTAAGCTACGTGAGATTATTGATTGACTTTCAGAGTCAAGTCTCGCATTTCTGACGAATATTACGTCTTTTTTTTTTTTTTCCTGCCTGCATTCGACGAAAGGGTTCAATGACTACGTATTCATAAATACTCGTGCATTGATGCATAGCCTCTTGTTTTCGTAGGGGTCATTTAAGTAACTTGTATTATCTTTCGATGATGGGCAGTAGTTAAAAAAAGAAAAAATTCACGCGCTGTCGAAAACCACCTGTTCGTATAAATTCTCAATAGGTGATAAAATCGTTGAAGCAAATTCGAGTTTTCTGAACATTTCCTGTAACAATTCATGCAGAAAAGTGAGAAATTTATCTTCATTGCGTATTTCAATGTATGTAATAAGCAATGAATTAACCCTTAAATGCATGATTATTTGTTTTGAATTTTAAAAAATCGTTTATTACAGAGAAAATATTCATAGGTTACGTAAAAAATAATTTTAAAAAATCCAGGTAATAATATTGTATATTTATTTTGAAAAAAAGTTTTCTTTAGACTTTTAGCAACATACAGTATTTCCCAAAAATCTGGCTTGTATCTTATGTAATTTTCAAATACAACATCAGACATTAATAACTTACCTGATAACAGATGACTAATAATTTTTTATGACAATTAGATAGATCACTCCTTTATAGGGAATTCGGCAGTAGAAAGTATCTCTTGTGGTAACATACTGAACTTCATCACCCACCACATTCAAATTTTAAAAAAACGATATAACTTACGTGCTAAAAGTAATGTCAACTTTTTTTCTTTCACACATGATTTATTGTATATGGTTATCAACGTGCGTTCGGAAGCGGACACACTGAGGTTTTTGAATAAAATTAAGTGGAACTGGATGTAGAGATTTGACAACAATATGCATTTAAGGGTTAAACAGTTTTGTATATTTATTATTTTTAAATTCCTTGTAAGTACCAACTATATATTCCATATTCTTCTTTGTTTATTAAGATGCTTCATATAATAAATGTTCAACACTGAATCGCAAACAGAACTTGCAATTTAGTGTTGAAGTTTTTATCTTTCCACTGCTTAATGTGAATTTCATGTATTAGTTCGTACCATACCTAATACCTTCAAAACTAATCGTTTCGTAAAATGCAATGATCCCCTCCCCCAGAATTACAAATTCTTTTTTCTAAATAGGTAAGACAATTGCTCTGATACAAACGGTCTAATCTTGTAATGTTTTTTAGTTATGGCCTCTTAATGGAAAATTCTTCACATTCTTATGAAGAGGTGTTGCAATAATTTTTTTTTCGTGTTAAAATGTTGGAAGGTATTTAGAATATGTATTCTAAACGGGGAAAAAAAATCTGGCTGTATTTATTGTAATAATTCAACATTCATCCGAAATTATTTTCCATTATTCTTAACTGCAATCTGAATATCGTCATCTTTTTTACGTCCGTTTCTTATGTATTACGAAAGGCTTTTGGATACCTTTTTTGCCGCATTTGATAACGCTAAGAGTACATGAATTTCTCGCAGAAGAAATCTACGTAGTGAATCCGAATCTAGTCTCGAGCTATTCTAAGAATGAAATACAGCTTAAGACGATAAAGGCATGCTATGTCCGCGCCCCAACTCTATTTTCGTCTACTGGAGATTCTCCCTAATCCCTTAGCTTTACTTTCATGATTGGATCAAAACGATTGTTGGAGGAGCTTTTCTATTCCTGCACCGGGCTTGAAGTGTTCTCGAGCTTGTCTACAATATATAATCATGGTATGGAACACTCGGCAATCGCAGCACTTTAAGTGACATTTAAGAATGAAATATTTTTATATAAAAATGGGAAACTGAATATTCGTTATTTTATTGTTTATATTTCAATATAACTGCAAATGAATCCGTTTAATTTGTAATCCACCCATCATTAGAAACTGTATCAAAACATTTTGTTTGAAATAAAAACAAAGAATGCTAAATTTTAAACTATCCAGTGGACTGTAATATAACACTGTACAATTCCACAAACATAAAAAAAAGTTCTTTTATTAACTGAATACAGTTCTTATAAATAAATTCGTGTAAAGATACACCTTGCAGATCTTTGCTTTTCACTGAGATGGATAGTATGTAAATAGGCAATGGTACATATTTGTTTCTTTTTAAAGCGTTCTTTCATTCTGTTTGAACGGAATGAAAGGAACTTTTTAATCCTTACCATTTAAATAAAAATTTAATCTTAATTCCTTTTAAACGCTTATGATTGTCAAAGCATTAAATTTTTTTGCCAGTTGATGATATTCAATGTAAACATTCATGCTTAATTGTCGGTTGATAATTGATATCGTAGCGTTTTGTATTCAAATATTCATTTCTTTCTCTGTGAAGATGTTTTTCTGCCTGAAATAAATTTTTCTCCGTTGTTACTTCACAGACAAGAAGTATGTGTTGTTTAATTGACTAGAGAAAATGTTCAGAATAGTTATTTTTCGAGTAAGGATAACTTTAGAATAGGGAACGTTTCTGAATGGTTTTCACTTTCATTGAAAACTAAAGGGAATATTCATCGGTAGCGCGAGGGCTTTGTACCTGAGCAGGATGTTTGTGCCGGAAGTTCCAATATGGTACCCTGTTTCCTGGAAGGAAGCAGCGAAGATTTTTTTAGTCTTTTATTATAGAAGAAATTTCTTGAAAATATCAGTGTTTGGAAGTCGGGAAGGGGGGGGGCAGGTGAGACTTTATTATTTTCTCCCCTATTTTAATACAAGTCTTCAATATAAGTCTGGCAAAAACTTATTTAAATATTACCTCAAAATTAATGAAGTGGAATTTAGTATTAATACAAAGCTATTTTTGGAAAAGTATGAAAATTCGGAAATAATAAAATCTAAATTTTTAATTTCATGACTGTTTAAAATAGTCTGTACTTATCATTTTAAAAAAATCCTAAATCTGGATGATTCCGCCTTTGCAAGAATCTTATCTGATAGCGCCACGATGCTTATCAGAGAAATATTTAAGAAGTGAGGTTAGATTCGAACGAAAGATTAGATTAAGTTACGATTTGATAAGCTTTTCAATGGCTTAAGATAAATTTCTTGTAAACGAAAATTACTCATTTATAACTTAGAGCATCAGCTTATCCTCTTTTCCTATATTTTATAATAAACACTTATTTTAAAAAACTTGTAATATAGCGCTTGCGAAGCTCGGGATTTTTATTGTTCCTCCATTATTTATTTTGTTGTAATAATTCGGTGTTTCCTTTTTAGATACAGGAAGAAGCGTACAACCGATAAAATAGTAGTCAATAGTTCCGCTATGCGTATAAACAATGAGAGTAATTGGCGTAAATAACGAATTATTTTCGTGTATATTAATGTGACGTAGATGAAGTGAGATCTTTGTACTGCGCAATTTTGCAACTGTGTTAAAATTTAAGAATCGACCATTAAATAAAATGTTGTTCGTTAACGCATTCACTGACATGAGTCGCGGCTGCGATTTGAACCATCTTGGATGACTTTCTTTGCTATCTCTTAACTACAGTCGAAACGGGTCATCTGTTTAGATATGAATCACTGGTGATTCACGCGAGAGCCAACGTATATAAAATTTTATTTTATCATTACTGTAAAATTTTTGCGCTGATTCCTGTCATTTCTGATATTTTTTCGGTATGTTTACCAAACCAAGCATCTGTTGTGAAGTACAACCTTGCATTTTCGCAGAGTGAAGAATGATATTTGCAGAAGTGTAGTTTTTTCAGTTGAATTGTTTGTTCTAAGTATGAACCATCTTGTGTGCGAAAACATCCTTTCCGAATTTTGAAAGAAATCTGCCATCCCTTAAGTCTTACGGAAGATTAAAATATCTTAAGCCGACCATTTAAGTTAATAGTCCTTAAAATTTTGAATGTTTGTATTAAATACTGCAGTGTCTTAGCACCAGCGAATTGTTACGTTATCATTCTTTTGCTAAATAATTAACTTCCTGATTGGTTTCGAAACCTTAGTTGATAGGGCAATTAGAATTCATCGCTTCTTAATGAGCAGTCGGATACATTTGCAATCATGTAGTTTTATATAAAAAAAATCGCTAGAAAAAAGCAATTCTAGAAAAAGTGATATAAATTCCAGAATTTAATTCTGATTGTCATTTCCAGTACTTTTTATATTCGTTGAATCGTTAAACCGAGGCTACATTTTAATTCAGTATTGTTTTATTCCCTCAAAACCAGTGAGAAACAAGTATTCCCCAAAATAAAAGAATTGTATAAATTCCCCCACGAAAAGTTTGGGAAAAACCGTTGGTGAGAATGACTGTACAAGAGCAACATACTACGAATCTTTCTGCGCATGGTTGTACCTTTCCGACCCCGCCATTCGTCGACGTTATCCAATCCTGGCTTTTGACGCAACTCTGAATTCAGCATCTAAATCGAGGAACATGGATGACGTAAGCATTACATAAATGAAAGTAATTAAATCCGTATTTTAATTACGGTTTGCAAAATTTATTCTGGTACAAAGATTTTAAAATTTATTTTCAGATGTAAATGTTAAATTGTTATGGAACTTATTCAGAATCAAAAATCACATAGCAAAGGGGCTGGGCTAAGCATGGTATACCATCTGGAGCAACTCTTATCGATCGTGCTTTGGCACGTGTTTATTGATCCTTAGGTTACTTCCAAGGGGGGCACGTGCTGAATTTTGTGTTCAGGGTGACTTAGTAAGAGTCCCCTTTGAACGAAATGATTTCCACCCCCCTTCCAAACATTTTTTGGGGGAAAGAAAATTTCAGATGTTCCTGCATTTTGGAGGACTTCGTGCATTATTGCTTTGGTAGAACAATGGTATCATGATCGATTTTTGCAAAGTTAGGTACACAGACCTCAATATTAATGGGAAATCTCCTGGAAATGACACCAATAATTCGATCAGTACACAATAAATATGAATTGCTCGATGTCAATCAATTGTGTTGCAAACGATACTAAATAATGCAGGGTATATTTAATTTGTCGATAGTTTGATGGGATTTTCAAGAATGTTTTCGGAATAGGATGCGTGAACGTTTTATTTATTACTTTTAGCGTGGTTTTTTTAAAGGAAATATTAATATAAAATTTCAATCTTGATGATAAATTAAATTGACATAATGCTACGACCGACCACCAGTAGTTTCATCTCACTTTAAGGTTAAGAATTTGTGCTTTTTTTCACGCTTCTAACTAAGCATTAGTTTAATTCAAATATGTCTGCTAATAAATTCTGTATTTGTAGGTATACAAATTTTTATTTAAATTCAGTTAGCATAAAAATATTATACCTATCTTTTCTCAATTTGTCTTTCCACTTTCCAACTTAGAGGAGATTTTGAAGCTGTACTGTCTTCCATTTTATCTTTTTTTTAAACCAACAAATTGACTTAGTTATATAATCTCTTCCTAATATTTTTACGAAATAGCTTCATTGTCATTTTTTTTGTAAGACGGTCGCACAATGTCCTTAAACTAATCTGACAGTAATTGTATTTAACTAATTTCGTTGAACTTAAACTGCTGAATAATAACAGCAACACTATTTTAAAAATGTCAAACATATATTCTTTGCAAATATATAATAACAATATGTTAAATTCTCATTTGAAGCAAAAAATTTATTTTTTATGCTATTGGTAAAAGTCCAACGCAAAGTCGCTAGTCATTTTTTTTGAACAAAATATATCTGATGCAGAACTTACCGTAATACTATCGACGCTTATTTAAAGTAAGCGAAATTACTTTTACTTGTCATAAATGGGGGATCTACTTCAATGCGAACTTCAATAGTTACAATCGATTTAACAAACTTATTTAACAAACTTGTTCCGCGAATTTTATTTGAAATAGCATTTTATGACCTTTTTTCATCTTAACTGATTAAACCCTTGATACTTTTTAATATCTATCAAATAAATTCCTTTGCCTTCAAAACTGCTTCTTATTAAACCATTTTCTAAACGCCTGAAGGAATGAAAGCTGTGATTTTTATCTCATTGATTCTTGGCGCAGTCTATCTATTTACTATCCATCCTACAAAATTCTTCGACGCCATTTCATTGGTTATCTTGATATGCATTACAAAGACCCTATTGGTGGTCTTCAGAGATAAAGAATTCCGTAAATAATCTGAAATGTATAAGCTTCCTGTCGTACGGGTTTATCCCAAAACTTTTGTCGAACCTGTACTGATAGCTATGTTCGGAAATATTGCATACTCTTCAAAATTGCCATGTCTGCCGTCAGTTTGCATTTTTCTACATTGTGTTCCTGAAGAGTAAAGATTCATAAATTATCCAATTCAAATCAACGCTGGCATCCCCATAAGTAAGTTTTTATGTATACATTGAAATATATTTTAGTATTACAAGTTTTATTAAACCTAAAGTGGCGTCTAAAAATTTCTTTTATTACCTTAAATCCATCTTGGATGCTAATTTTAAAATCTTCACTTCATTTAAAAATTTCTCATTTACGAATACAATGTCTTTTGTACGATAATAATTAAGCATATCAAAGGGCTTATGTTCTTTTAAATTAGTAAATTCAAAACCAAATGTAAATTTAACTTAACTAATTTAAATTAGAGTTAGCAAACATTTGAATCATTTCGTGCGATATCCCTCATTTGGAAAGCGGCTTTTGAAAAGTTGAACCGATACATGAAACCGAAAATTAAAGTGACAGAAATCGATGAACGTACTTAAAAAAAATTACTATAAACTTATCTATACTGAGAAAACTTATAATATCAAAATTTAGCTTTTAAATGAAAATCTATTTACTTATCTATTTCGTACAACGTTTCTATTAAATTGTTTTAGTGAAAGCATAGGGCTTTGCTCTCAAAAACCATTGATTCTGTATTTTAAAAAAAAAAGTGATTTTTCACTTTTTAATGTTTTTTTTTTCCTTAAAAATATAATTTCTTGCCTCTATTACCAGAAAGTTTCCTAGAAAAAAACTCTAAACAAGGAATGTAATATTTGAAGAATAAGTCATTTTTAACAAAAAAGCTAAATAAAATATTTACTAGATTTTGAAGAAACTTTCTATACCCTTAAAATTATTTTCTTAAGGGTTATGGAAACCTCAGATCAGTTCTTTGAGAAATTCTTCTTTTGTTTGACTTCGTCTTTTTCTTTAATCTGCTCATAAATTCCAAGATTATTTTTGTAATGCTTTTCTGTATTTTCAACATCTGTCGGATTCGGTTTTTGAACGCTTCTCTAAATCTTATCGTGTTATTTCTAACAATTTTTGAACGGATATTTATCAACTTGAAACAATTCAGTCATGGTTCGATTTCGTTTCTGAAGATTATTTTATGTATTCTCATTCTTTTATAATTGAAAATTTGTGTTTTCACAGTGAAATTAGATTGTATTAAAATATTAATTATTCGTTTTTAAAAGATCACTTTAATTATCGACCCGAAAATTCATTATTTTTCATTTCGATAGTTTTTAAAATGAATTTATATATCGCAATAATGCATATGTATTTCCATCAATTTCTAATCTCCTTAATTGTATGACTATTTCATTGATTTCCATATGTAATGCATTTATTTCTAGTCTCTTACATACTAATTCAGATCTTTTTAAAATTAAATTTATGTAACAATGTTTTGCTCATAAAACATACGTGGATAATTTTTGGCGACAATTGGAAGTAATCTCGGTTCTTGGCAAGAATATCGTGAGTTAGAATCCCTCTTCTGTGAAAAGATAATCATGTATGCGAGTGGTACGTTTTATCTTTTCGTTGCTTGGCCATCCTCATGCTGGTGTTATGCAATTTCGGAGAGTGCATTTTCAGGTCAAATGTCATCCATTTTTCTGCAGATCGTAATTGCAGGATCCGTCCTCATGTAATTTCATAGTAGGGCATTGAACTAGCGAATAAAATCCAGAAAATCACTATAAATGTTACCATAAATTATGTTGCATGTCCAAGAGACACTATACCCACTTTCGTGAACCCCCCATTTCGAATTCTAGCGTTATTAAACATTTATTCAACTAGTAGTTTTTTTTGGTATGGTATAAAATAAATGTACTTCTTATGAGCGCATTACATCAATTGCTTTGAATCTTATCTATAAGATATTGGATCTGAAGTAAATATCGCTAACTAAACCACTATAAATATGGCTAACTAAACCACTTCTGAAAAATTTTGGCATTATTAACTTGTTTTTGTTTACCAACTGTACGGATTCAAGCGGCGATCTGAACCGTAAAACGCCCGATCTCGTCGAAGTTTATTTTAGCTTACACAACGGTTAGGCGAGATCTGAACTCAAATAAACGAGCTTTTGTGTTTCATTAGTTAGCTGTCCCACGCTTACCCCGTTTCAACAGAGAAAAGAGGCCCTTTTCTTTTGGTTGTTCAAAAGAACCATTATTTCCTTTCAGTACTACCGTGAAAATGGGCTCATTGCAATGGGTTGAGGTATCAAGAGTCTATACGTTAAGAAATGTACAGGATTGTAACTTGATCCCTTTCATGACGATGTTTGGTCGTTTTCGTGATACGATACTCATTCTAGATATCTTTTTTGTATCACAATTGAGGGTCACACTGCACAATCCTCTGTTGACATGCATTTGAACTAACTATTGTTAAATTATCATTAGTTAAATGATTTAAATGTTCTATTCATTTCCTTGTAGATATCGAATACTCATGGTGATGTTAAAATGCCATTCTTTTAAATGTTAAAATTTCTGGAACTTTCTATATTGTTTATCAAGTAATTCTGCAAAGTTGGCTGGAATTTCAACACTTTGAGCGTAAATGTAAATGTTGTCATGTTTTTTTAATGTCTTTAGAATCTCGAACGATTTTTTTTAAATTACGAAACAGAGGAATTTAAGATGGTGCATTAATTTGAAATTAAATAATGCTCTGTAAATTTCATATGTGAATTTCAAAAAATATCATCTTTATGCTGGCGAATATTTTTAAAACTTTAATAATGTCTAATTTTGTTCTACTTAGGTGGAAAATTTTTCCCAGTTGGTATTTTTAAAAATAAAAATGTTTTTTCCTTATTGATTTAATCAATGCATCGCATCATACTTTGAGGTCAGTCATATCTAACAATTTTATTCCACCTTTTATTAATACAAGTTTAGCGAATAAAAAAATATTGACCCTTTTGAATTATACCTTACTATACTTTATTGTATTTATACTTACATATATATTTAGCTAGCATTTTATGAGAGATTTAAGTTACTAATCCAAAAAGTCCGGTGCTTAGTCGTTCTTATTTGTTTGCAACATTATGGTTTTAGTATATTGATATTGTTTTATGCTCCCATTTGAGTAATTTTTTTTTATATTTATGTAACTTTCTAGATTTTATTACGGGTATCAAATGCTTAAATTTTCTTTTAATTGATATCTAATCATTAATTTTTTTTATTTACCTAGTTTAAGTAAAGTCGATTATGTTGTTGCTCCTTAAAACCCACAATAAACAAACAATAGGACTTGAGATAGTATAAAAATTGCTGTTACCGTGTTTAAATAGTGAAATAGAGGATTGGCATAATGACTAAATATTAAACATTGATATTTTCAAAACTATTACTCATAATATAATTAGTGACACGTAAAAATATCCGTCACCTTTTTTTTGTTGTTGTTGTTACAAATGTTCGATGTGTGAACCTTTTTTGTAATAACGCAAAACATCTAACCTGTAATCAAGTTCGTTCTACGCATTTTAAAGTTTTACACTGTCATTGGTGCTTGATGCAACATTGATGCTTTATTTAAGTTCATTGTTTTCGGTCATAGGCGCTTCTAAACAAGGTCTTTGGTGTAACCTCATAAAAAGAAATTAAATTAGATAAAATTCCGGGATCTTGATGGTCATAGGATGAAAGCTGAATCAATGTTACTTGCACATTTAATCCAGCATTGTGGTGGATTCTCATTTAGATAGACTACGTATAGCTAAACTCCAATGGGATGGTG
Organism: Argiope aurantia; assembly: GCA_026543865.1. Lineage (NCBI taxonomy): Eukaryota > Metazoa > Arthropoda > Arachnida > Araneae > Araneidae > Argiope > Argiope aurantia. The sequence goes on along the minus strand of JAPMOR010079994.1, from coordinate 309,189 downwards.
CCGCATCTTACTAAGAATAAAATTCGTTCTTTCTTCACATAATTATGGAAATAACCATATTTCCTACATGCCGTAATAGCTGCTACCTGTTAAGCAAAAACAAAATTTGGGACGGTTTTTTTACATTTGGGACATTTTCCATTTTAAAAATCCGGTCATTCATTTATGCCAACCTTGTGTAACAGCATTGGGTACTTTCTGAATGCCATTGCAACTGAAAATTCATCTTCACATTCGTTAATGTCTATTTCTATGAAATCGGATTTTTTGCCTTTAAATGATAGCGAATTATTTCTTGGTCAACATACTGCATGTACAGAAATGTGCTTCCATACCATTCCAACGAGAGACTGTGACATTATGTAAATTTTATAAATAACAATGGCATGCAAATTATTTAAGTGGACCTCATTTTCACTTGTAGCTCATTAGGGAAAGGAAACAGTTTGGTGTGCTAACATCACGTAATGCATTTTCTTGACGCGCATCATCAGAAAATCCATTTTCATTGTTTGTATCGAGTTGAAAATAATATCCGAATGAATATAAAACATCAAGTTTTAAATTAATCAGATTTTAAAATGGGACTAAGCTCTTTTATGGTTTTTCTCACCTGATTGTCATTCTGTAAATTTATTTTTTAATTTTTTTTTTTTAAATGACGGAATACTGCTCTCGTCCATTTATTTTGAAAACTCAGAGACAAAAGGGAACAATTTTTGCTTTGCTAGAACTTAAATGTGCCATCTTTTATTTTTGAGAAATTTTGATAACGGAAACGAAGCGGCAGTAAAGAAATATAAAACTTGACCTCCTAATGATAATGCTTCTTTTAATTTTCAATTTTCGAATTTTTTGTCGTATTAAACGCGTGTCAGAATCCGTTCAGAATCTCATACAAATTTAGTTTTTTAACTTCATGTTATTGAGCTATTTTTTAAATAATATGCTCTAAAACGATTCTATTATACTAACATGTAGTGCCGGTGTTCTTTTCCCTGTCTGTCTTTGAAGCTTTTTCATTTCCTGAGGGGCGAAGAGGGAGGAGAGCCACCCCTAAGAAAGAGCAAAGGGCTCACATTTGTGGAGTGGAAGTTTATTTCCGCTGATCGGCCGCTGCGTTCGCAGATGTTCTGCGTTTCCTGTAGAATGCCCATTTATTCAGAGGATGTCCTGTGTGCGCCGCTCAAAAGAGGACTTTGCCCTATCTTCAACTATTGGATTTTAAGTCGTCTGGCATCTGCCGGCCTTGCTCGCTCCAGAAAAGATGCGCCAGAAGATTTGCAAATGAATCTATAGAAAGAAATAAGTTTTAAATTCTTTTATTAATTGAAATTTTACTATTTTTAAAACCAAGAATTTTTTTCTCTTGCTTCAAATGTTTTTTTTATCACAGTTTATTTTATAACATTTAAATAAAAGTGAGTAGTGATCAGTGTTCTTTTTAGAAATATATATATGTAGTATATGCAAGGCGAAGTTTAACGTTTTTTCTTAATAAAGATATAGGAGTGAATCGTATTGCAGTTCTTTATTATTAAAAAAATGCCGTGTCACACAACTTTTCAGCTTAAAATTTAGGTTTTAAAATATCCAACTTTTTTCTTTTTCTTAAATTAAGTGTAGAAGAGGAAAAAAAAATGTTTAAAAAATATATTGTTCATCGTTCATTTAACTTTTTAAATAGATGATTTCATTTTTATTTTTATAACAAACTTTTTTATTAACTGACACTATCTATTGATATTTTATAAAATATAAAAGGTTTTATCTATTTCTATCTTGAAAAGTTACGGAATTTCTTTGTTAGCATTCGTATCCATATTTTTAAAAATTACATCAGAGTAATGGATGTTGTAAGAGTATCTAAGATAAGAAATGTATAAGCTTGCTTTTTAAAGCTTTTTTTTTTTTCCCTTCAATATTATCACTATAGAGTAATAATTTCTTGGAAAAAATGCATATAGTTTATGCTCACCATGGTGAACATTCTAAAGCTTAGTAAAATTATCGAGATGTTAAGATTGGATTTTTTAACAGCAAATCATAAAGTATAGTCAAATTCCTTTTTTATTGATTCAAATTATAATTTAAAAATAAACACACAGTGCTATTTACCATAATTTTTATTGCTTAAAATAAATCGAAGCCACTCAAAAATACTCAAAATTAAATTAGCCATTGAAAAATCGTGTATTCTGTTGCATCTTAAATTTTTGCATTCGGCAATGTCAAGTATTCTGTTTTGATGGTAGTAATTATGTTGCTAAAATAGCTTCATAATTATTATTATTGGCCGTTAACATTGTATAACTGCATAATCGTGCATTGTTTTTGCGCATAATTTATTAACTATGGGCTTGGTTTGAATCTGCAAAACTATGATTAATACATAAATATCTATACATAAAGGGTTGTGTTTTTTCTTTTTATATAAATATTTTTCCGTTTGGTAGTGGGCTGCTATGAATCGCATTAAATAACAAGAAAAAGAGCTCATTCATAACATTTTCCAGTAGCTTTTTCAAACGCAATTAACTCTTTGCTGATGGATCACGAATTAGATGCAAGCTCAGAAAGATAATTGCTTTCGACGGAACATTGATCAGCAACAAGTGAATATAAATGAGTCATTTCTTCATTTGAATTTTACCCCAACTAGTTTTCAAAACAAATTCTCGGCGAACTCCAAACATTCGGTAATTTGAAAAAGACAAGTTACCCGTTTCTAGTCATCGATAGATTTTGATGTGAAAGTTTCTACTAATACCTAAAGTATTCGCATACATTGAATGCTTTGCTTAACATGTCTGTTAATTTTTTCTATGTGAAGAACTAATACATTCTGTTTGAAAACATCGCCACCTGACCAAAGCCGATGATTCTTCCCGAAGTCTTTGACCAGTAGAATCCTTTGAACACTCCAGTGCACTTCGATGTGCAACATTTACTTATCCCGACGGTGCATTTACCTCTGTTTTGAATACAGGTAGTTTGGGGTCACGGCCACACAATCAAGGTCGTCAACTCCCCGGCTCTTCCTCCCAGTATAGAACCAGCGCCTTGCCTTCGAAAAAGAAACTCTTATCTTTTGAACACGAGTGCACTCGGGATATATTTCCTCCTGTTGCGCATCGACCGTAGCGCACGTTCACCCTTTGCTTTTTCCTTTAAATTGTAAAATAGAGCAAACCGTGGTTTGGCGCACTATCTTTGCTATGATGCATAGCCGAATGCACGTGAGGATTGACGCATTTTTTTAGTATAGCGTCACCAAGACTTTTATGAAATTGGTGTTATGATAATTATTAATTTTCATTCTACCTAAATTCATCCCATCAACTTAGATATCTGCATATTATTACTGAAATTGTTTACGAAGTTTCAAAACTTCTCAATAGTTATACGCGAGTTATTTTCAAATTTGTCTAAACAATTTTGTCTCATTGATCAGCATTTATTAATGATCTTTGCCGCTCGTGAATCCGATACTGTGTCTTGTGAAATTTAGTCAATTTTGTTTTGGAAAATCTTGAATGGGTTTATTCTATTTGGAAATGTGGTGCTTGTTGTCTTTATTTTTCGGAACTATTTTTGCTGCGGTAATTTAGAATTGACTGGATTTTTTATTGTAGTTAAAGGACCACATTTCTTGTGGATCAGCTCCTTAATAGAATATTCTTTTTGCAGATTCAAATATTTATCAGAATTTTGAAAACAGTCGCTGTTGATTGTTTGAATTGTATAATTTTACATCTTAATAACTAATGATGAATTTTAATTTCGAATCAACTACTAAACAAATTCACTTCAATAGCAACCTAATGGTGTAAAGACCTAATGGTAATGGTATAGAAACAAATGTTTATTCTGAAAAAGAGTCGGATACTTGTTTGATTTTTCTGCCTTAATTTTTTGAAAGTACTTTTTGAACTCGATTGTCAAGCAGCTAAATGGATTTGTGGAATTTTCTATTATATGTTGAATGCTGAGGACTAACTTATTTAGTGAAAATTATCAATTTCATATCTGAGATTTAGAATAGATTTGGCTTCAGAAACAATTTTTGGAGCACTGTGTATTGGATTTATGCTTTTTAAAAATCATTTACATACGGTTTAAAATTTCTTTCTAAAACAATCTTAATGATTTTTAATTGAATTCTTTCTTGCAAGTGAACTCCAACCCTAGTTTAATGTTTTGTGCTCTGTCAATTATGTAAATAACTGTAGTTTTTGTTTACTTAGGTTATGATATGAAAAACTTGCCAATTATATTGTGAAACGATAAACATTTTCTTTTCGAATTAGAATTGCTATACTATTATAGCAGTTCAGTGCAGCTCAACCTCTAACCTTGCTTTATATTTTATTGTTATTTACAACTGATGCCGTCCCATTCGTCTTTAGGATTTAAAGCAGTGAGATAGTATTCCTTCACAATCTTTTCTTTATTATTTTCCGATAAATTTTTGCTAGTATATAACGAGAAATATAGTTAAATTCACGACCAAAATACGCACAAAAGCATGTTGAAATTCAGCCAAGAAATTGATCTTGTCGAAGTAATTTTAGTCGCATTTTTTGTTCTGCAGCACTTTTGTTAAAATGGAAATAATAAAAGCCAAAATTTCTATTGCTGTGAACGATTCTCAGCACAGCCGTCCAAAATCTTTTGCGTTTTATCCAAATACGCTTTCAGTTTTATGAAAAGAATATTTTGGCTTGCATTCGTCATTTTTTAAATATTTTAAAGTAACGAAAGTTATTCTGTTTAATTTTCGAATAAAGAATTTCCATCGTAATTTTTTTTCGCAGGTTATTCACAGGCGTTTCTCAATATCCACTATTTTCCCTGCTTTTATCACTCATGTTATTTTAAAATGAAGATTTTCTGTATGCAAAATAACACCCGTTTATTAGAACTTAATTTTTAAATGCGTTGTAAGTTTTTGTATTAAAGTACTATTATTATACAAATGTTCATTTAGAAAATTAACATTGATTTACATGTTTTTAAATATGAAAACTAAAATAAGAATCTTAAGGAAATAATCACTTGTTCAGTAGTTAGTCCTGAAGTGTTAACATTAAACCTATTTTGAAATTTTTAATAAATGCTATTATATCATATTTTTTTATTAAAAGCGACCCTCAGCCATTAATAGCTGTCTACTCTCAATAACTTCGCAATAGGAGATTCTTTGGGTGATTGAATCTCTGAAACAAGATTATTTCCGTTAGCTTTTTTCATGAAATGTTTATTTGAGACGCACAGTAAAAGCAACTAATGTAATAATTCGATTTACGTGTGAGGAAAAAAAGTTCCGAAAACTTGCATATAAGGATTTTGCATTCCCTTAATGCATTAAGTTACTAAGCAGAAGAAATACTTTTTCCAACGTGGAAGACCAAATTATTAGAATGAAAAATAATTTACTTTGGCCCTAAGTTTTACTTTTATAGAAAATTTCATGTAGGTTGGGCAAATTTTTCTCTCTAAATAAATGTACCATAATCAAACGTGGTTTAAATCGCCATAAACCTAAATTTAATGAAACCAAAATTTTTCAATCTTTTAAATATACATTTGCAGTTTGAAAATTCTTTACTATAGGGATAGTTTGTGAATTGTATTCCTAGTAAAATATATTTTCGTTGACAAATATATTTTTAGAAATATCGTTTGAAATGCCGAAGAATTACTTTTGCGTGCAAAGCTAGTAAGTGGTATTTATAATTGAATTTTTTTTTAAAATTCAAAAACGCATCTGTACAGTTTGGAAGCAAGTCCAAAACGCACACTTTGAAAGCTGCAGTCGCATTACTCTCCCCTCCCCCCCCTCCAAAAAATAAGAAAAATTCATACAATAATTGATTTTTGAAAGATGGTATTCTTTTTTGAAACGGATTGGTTTTTGCTCAAATTTTACATGCCATTACTTTGAAGTACATTTTCAACAAAATACTCAATTTCCTAAATAGTTATTGGTTCCTAAATGTATAAATGCGTCCAATTAAACCTCTTCATGAATTTTATTCCTCTTGATTAAAACTACAAGAAGAGAAAAAGAACGAACCTTGTCATCCTAATCTTACAACTTTAAAATTTTATCGCACCTTAATTTTAAAAAAAAAAGCGCCCAATATTCTATAGGATTTTCTGCTTTATCCCGATTACAGTTAAATTCATACGAAACAAGTCTCTCTATACATTTGGATATTTAAGAAAATCCGCTAAAATATTCTCCACGTTGTTTAAAAGTTCCTGATAATTGTTTCCAACTCTGAATTCAATGATGCTTGCTCTCTTTCTTGCGTGAATTTCATTGATGACAGAACCTTTTGTGAATGCGATCACGTTAAACGAACTCAGACTTTGGCGCGAGTGAAGGCAAACGCCAAGAAGCAACCCTGTTTTATTGATAAGAAGAAAAATCCGGTAGCTGGCGTCGGAGCTTTGCCACTTCATTCTCGAAAGATGGCGGGCTAGCACCTTTCAGTGATCCGGTCGGGCCAGCGACTGGCGATTCATTCCAAAGGTAGGTCCAATCCGAATATTACCGTAGTAGGAATATTTTTTTTTCCCTGTGGACAAAGATGAGTAAATCCGGGAAATTTCTTTACATTTTATTGATGTTTTTCATCTTTAATTTATGGGTTTTTTTAAATGAATGTGGCATTATAAATTTGAGGAAAATAATTTTTTATTCATAAATTTTCTTTAAAAGCTTATTCTATTTATACAAAATGAAAACTAAACTAAATTAACCTTTGAATAAGACCGCTGCCACTGCTTTTTTTAAATTATAATTTTATCAGCTTTTACAACAGTTTTCCTGACTTTTTTTCAGAAACTGTTGATTCAGACGTTACCCATGAAATAGAAATGTATATCTGTAACTTTTGAGAGCTGTCCTATTAATGACAATTACTGTACAACTGTTATATAAGATCTTACCTTGCCTTGCCTCGAATTTGAAATGAAACTAAAAAAATATAAATGTTAAAAAAGTTTTTCGTGTTTTTCTAACTTGACTGTAATATTAAAAAAAGTAAAAACTTTTACTCATATTTTCGCAAGAAATCTTGGAATTCTGCAATATAAATCCTTTAAATCTGTTGACGTCCTTGGGAGGAATGTCATTCCGGAGTAAGTTTTGTTTACAGTACAGAAGCACGTGTAATGTTGTGAAAACAACATGGCGCTCGGTAAGGTAAGACAGTTATTACGATACGGCAGTAATTACGATATTTTTGTTGCAGTTTAATCAATTTTATTTTTAAAACCTGAGATTGTTAACTACACTCAAAAATATTAAATTTCAATAAAAATGTTAAATTCCGATTCCTAATTTCAACATTTATATTCTTGAATTCAGTGAGTTATTTGACATTTGAAATGTTTTTTGATTTAAATGTCATAAATTTCATTGTGTTGAAAGACTTTCGATTTCATGCGGCAGTCTTTGTTTGAATTTTAATTTTTTGATAACCTGAATTATATTGAAAATTGCTTGACTAGTCAAAGAAAAGTTATCAAAACATTTTATTGTTTCTAGAAGCGGAAATATCCATTTGCAGAACTCTTTCCATCCTAAGTAGGAAAAAAAATTATTTGATCTTTAAAACTTTTCAATGAAACAGTAGTATTTTTATGCAAGGACTGATGAATGAAAAATCAAGGATATATGTTTTAAAGTTCTGTTGTTGTTTATTTATTATTATTATTATTTTTTTGTGAATTATTATATTTATTTAAAATGAAATTTTTAAACTTGTTTCTCTATTATTCTTTATTATTTGGGCAATGTCATTGTTAATTTGAACCATGTGATTGTATATTTATATTATCCATAAGTGTTTACCGTTTATATATTTAAGTTAAAATTTCGTTTTTGTCTAAAATTTTAATTTGTTTTTTCTTTCACTAGTTTTTGACACAATTTTTTAAAAATAAATTTAATAAATTTAAAACTGCGAGTAATTAATTATATTAATTAATGAAATGTTTTAAATCGAAACGGTTTTTTTTTCTGCATTCCAATCAATGTCACTTTTAAATAACAGGTCTATTCAATAATGGATTAATAGATTTAATTATTACTCTTAAATATTACCAAATAAACAAAGAAACCGAATATATAAACGTTGCGTTTTTGTGCATAACAATTCAGCTTATCAGTGCATAAGGTTCCTTTCTTAATTTTATACGTCTCCATTGTTTTCTACTAAACGACCTGACCTTACGGTTTTTCTGTTTCATCGTTTCTATTCTTGTTCTTTTCCCATTAGACTCGCGTATTTTTTCCGACATATCAGTCTTGTTCTATTTTTTTTTATGTGTATTCTGAGCTTCTAGGTTAAATCTACATTTGACGCAAAATTTTGTTTAACACGTGTTTGGTGTTTTAAAAATTGTCCTTCAGTAGCTTAAAATTTCTTGCCTACCTTGTTGAAGTATTTAATCGTGATTGAAGCCGTATCGCATCATTTGCCGCGGTTTGTTGTGCGATGCCGGAGACTGTCGCTGGATTTGTTGAATCCAGATCTATTCAGTTTGATGAAATTATTTCCTGTTATTTACCAAACCAAAATGTTATTTCGCAAAAAATAAATAAAATAAAAACAGATTGTAAAAGAATGTAGCCCGGATAAATAAACAAACCCTATAAATATTTTACCAATTTTATGTTTCAAAGAAAAAAAAAACCTAAATATTTTATCAATTTTTTTTCAAAGAAATTATTTTTTGAATTATTCTTGACTTTGTTTCATTCTGAAAATATGGAAAAAATTAATCCAACATACATGTCCCTTTACTGCAAAAAAAAAAAAAAATTGATCATTTATATTTACCAGACCACTGCTTTACTTAAAGTGCTTAAAATAGTGAAGTATTACAAAAGAGGGAAAAAGAATGAAGTAAAATAGTGAAACACCGTATGTACGTATCCATTTATAAGTCATTTTTTTATCGGTCTCTATTCATTCGTAACCATTGTAATGGTTAAGTATTTCGTTTATATGACATAAAGCTTCGGCTATACTGTTTTCATTGTTGAAAACTGGATTCTTCTTAGACCATTAATTTTTCGAGGGGTATATGAAATGCTATATCATAACTTAGGAATTTCCATTTGATAAATTAACACTTAAAAATTTTGTGGTGCTAATTTTAACGATGATGAAGAATATGAACTTATTGTTTTGTATATTTTCTTCCCTCATATTTTGACAATGAAATTCATTCGATTCGTAATGCTGTATTTAATACTAACTCAGCGCGCCAGATGGCGAATAAAGATTTTTTTTTTTTTAAATCAAACACTTGCATGCATGCACCGAAGTTGCATAAAATAAGAAATATATATTTTGTATTCGAGATATGCAATAAAGATAGGTTCTTCTTTCTTTTTAAATAAATTTTTGATTTTAAAACTTAATTATTCTTTTCATTACTATGCGGTAATATATTAGAATTATCTTTTTAAAATTATTTTCTGAGCGAATTTGCTTTAGTAGCATAGAATTTGTAAAAATCAAAGTTAAAATTTTGGCTATACGTCTTTTCATTTCTACATCGTTATATGTTAGTTTCTCTAAGGGCATATAATCATTGGCTTTACTGGTATCTTTTATTACGATAATTAAATTCGATAATTAATATTCGAGTTTCGGTGATTCAGTTTTAAAAGTTTTGAAGTTTCCAAATTCTTATCAAATTTCTGTGTTCACATCATGCTATCGTTCTTTCTTAAATTGTTTTATTAGTGTGTTTTTGGAAATATTAAATAAAAATAATGCTTCCGATTCAATTCAAACTTATACTCACAATAACAATGAACCTGAGGCAAGAGATATAAACATAAGTAATACTTTAAATCGCTTACTTGCCTTTGTTTTCTCATTTGAATGGAAACAATACATTCTGAACAAGAAATGTGACAATTAGTAATTATAAAGAGAACGGAAACTTCTCATTTCCTGATTAATATGGGCCTCGATTGTCGAAACTGATTGGGACTATGATCACCTCAGATAATCAACAACTGAGTTACGAGATTAAATTTTAAATTGTGATTTTTTTTTTTCCAAAAATTTTTCATAATTGTTTATTTGAAATTATACAAATAAATTTGCTAAAACTATGGGTTATTAACACTTTACTTGTCATAACTATTCTTAAGTTTTTGAATCCTTAATTTAATTTTCATGCATTTTTTAATCTTTTGATTGAGGATCCGCGAATACTGTTTTTTCTTTCTCCTTTACTCTTTCCCACTGATTATTTAAGGTTGTTCTCAAAAGAATATTTTTCTCCTTTCAACGCCGCGATACCTTCCGGCGCACTTACAGTGCCATTTTCTTCGTGAAAATTCACGGATTTTTCTCGCATTACTATATTAGTGCTTAAAGAATAACTTCTTGGGTTATAAAAGAATCTGCTGATAACGAGTTTTGTAAGCCATCCGGAAATTCAACTCCTCTACAAACTTTAGTACCCATTGCAGAAAATTTCGGCAACTTCATTAAAAATTTAAAAACACAGCTCTGTTTTCGGTTATCGCCTCGGTTTTTTGAGGCAGCATTTGATAAAGCCTGGATAATGTTAATCTTGCTTTATAAGTTACTGGAGGGAGGGTATAGAATAGCACTAATATTTCCTGAATTATTTCTGGTAAAATTTTAATTATATAATTATTAGGTACAAGATTTAACAGCAAAATCAATTTCCGTTACTCTTTTAAGTAGGCATGGAATGGCGTGTTGCTAAATGCGACTTCGATTTGATCCGGCGGACACGAGTTGATTCGGATGACTTATCAAGGCTCACAAAGCCAATGCTAGTAATATTTTCGTACAAATTGCTTTTGCATAAAACTCGTTTCCAAAACTAAACCTGCTTGTTCTGATAGCTCATATGCTTTTGTACTATATGGAGAAAACATCAGTACAAATCTCGCACTGTGAAAATAATTTTAAAAGTGAATTTCCTTTGATTTTTGTATATTGAAAAACTGTGCATTTTATAATCTGTCTTTTGCAATATTTATTATTTAAAGGTAGTTTTAATACATTAGATAATAGTGCTAAAAGTGTATGCATTTAGGCAAGGATGTAACGCATTATTCTTTATAAGTCTTCTGTAAACTGGTCATTATATCCTTGTATTTTTAATAATGCTATTAGCCATGTCAGATAGCATCTATGCTTATTATAAATACAAAATTAAAATAACGATAGATATGTACTTCTAAAGAAATTCACTTCTTTCTCCCGAAAAGAGACAACGTAGGAAAACTGCGGAATTTGCCGTTGTGAACCCCCCAATCCCCATCCGGGATCTGCAGCTTCAATTTCACAAAAGGTTCTTAAGGCTTTTTTTTTCCCCTTACGGTGTTCTCTTTAATCTACTTAACAGAAATTTTGTGCAATGTTTTAAACAGTTTCCATTGAGTCGCCATTTTAAGCCCTTTGCTTCCTGTAAATTATTAATCTATTCGGAAAAGATTGAGGGGGGAAAGAAAAAAAAGATGAATGATCTTTTGGATGCAAGAGAATTTTAATTTTTAAGAAGCTCTATTTAAAATTGCAGCGTTTAAATTTGTTAATTTCTGTATTAAATATTTCTTGTCTTTTCAGATTGGTTCATCCATAATCTGAGGCATCTCTTATAATGGCATCACCTACTCCATCTTTACCAGATTCTTCACTATTTGGATCTCCTCAGTTAGGCTCCTTTGGAGACCAATCATCTCAACCAGAAAGTTTGGGTACCGAGTGCGGCCTTTGCCACGAGACTTACACTGTCCCCAAAGTATTGCCTTGCTTGCACACTTTTTGTCAACCTTGTCTTGAAAAAGTCCAGGAGAACCATGATAAAATAACATGCCCAAAGTGTGAACAAGATTGCATTCTTCCTGCTCAAGGTATAGCTGGACTACTTTCTGATTACGCCATCAACAACGTACTTGAGACATCTTCGATAGACGGCTCTCCTCTTTCTTGCACTGGTTGTAAAACCAAAGATACGCACGCAGTAGCTCGGTGTTTTGACTGTGCCAATTATTTGTGTGGAAATTGCGTCATGGCTCACCAATATATGCATTGCTTTGAAGGGCATCATGTCGTCAATCTTAAAGATCAAACTAACAAGGAGGATTTTAAAACTGAAAAACTGTTATGTTGTCCTCGACATAAAGCCGAAACTCTGCGTTTCTTTTGTAGGACATGTAACATACCAATATGTAAAGAGTGCACTACTTCTGAGCATCTGAAAGGGCTGCATGATTATGATCACATATCAGAAATAGGTGCAAGGCAGGTGGAAATTCTGGCAGATCTTGTTGAGCAAAGCAAGGCTAAGACCAACGATTTAAGAAATGCTTCCAAATCTGTCGAGCATTTATCATCCCGTCTTCAAATGCAGTATCACAAAGCACAAGCAGAAATCAATGATACTTTTAATTTTTACTGTTCAGTATTGGAAGAACGTAAGGAGGAATTAATGAAAGAACTTGAGGATCTTTATAATACTAAAATGGTTTCCTTGAGTTTAGTTGGAAACAAAGTTCAGGAAATGGTAGAAAATGCAAATAATCTTTCTTCCTATTTTGATCGGATTACAAAATTTTCTAGCACTACTGAAATTTTAGTATTTAAACAGCTTCTTGATTCTAAATTGCATTGTGTTATATCTTATAATCCCGAAGTAAATATGCAGTCCATGGATCTTGAGTTCCTGTCCAATTACCAAGCTATCCAGGTTGGAGTAAGGAATACATTTGGTTACATCCGCCATAGTTCTGAGGCTGCTCCAACTACGAAACCACAACCTATTGCCAGACCAAATGGCGTCGTTAATTCGGATCGCACGAACACATACCAAAATGGACATGGTTACGAATCGAATATCATATCTAAAAGATTTGGATCTGCTAATAGCCTTGGGCCTTTTTCTACTAGCTTAAGTGATATAAGCCCTTATGAAAAATGGTCCAGTGGCCCTACAGATGTATTCCAAAATGGTACAAATGATACGTTTCATCTAGGTGTGGATCCTGTTATTGATCTGACATCCAAATTCATTTCTGCTACGATGTATCCTCTGAAATCACAAATAAAAAGACAAAAAATGATCTATCACTGTAAATTCGGAGAGTTTGGTGTCATGGAAGGACAGTTTACTGAACCAAGTGGAGTGGCTGTTAATGCGCAAAATGACATTATAGTTGCAGATACCAATAATCACAGGATTCAAATCTTTGATAAGGAAGGAAGATTCAAATTTCAGTTTGGGGAATGTGGTAAACGTGATGGACAACTTTTATATCCTAACAGAGTTGCTGTTGTTAAAACTTCTGGTGACATAATTGTTACTGAAAGAAGTCCAACACATCAAATACAAATTTATAATCAATATGGACAATTTGTAAGAAAATTCGGGGCTAACATACTTCAACATCCTCGTGGAGTCACTGTAGACATTAAAGGTCGTATAATTGTAGTTGAATGCAAAGTAATGAGAGTTATAATATTTGATCAACTTGGAAATGTCTTGCAGAAATTTGGATGTTCTAAGCATTTAGAATTTCCTAATGGCGTCGTGGTGAATGATAAGCAGGAAATTTTCATCAGTGATAATAGAGCTCACTGCGTGAAGGTTTTCAATTATGACGGCGTATTTCTTCGCCAAATCGGAGGTGAAGGTTTAACCAACTACCCTATTGGAGTTTGCATTAATCAGAATGGAGAAATTTTAGTGGCCGACAATCACAACAACTTTAATATTACCATATTCACTCAAGATGGACAGTTAGTGAATGCTTCTGAGAGTAAGGTCAAGCATGCCCAATGCTTCGATGTAGCTTTGATGGATGATGGTTCAGTTGTCCTTGCTAGTAAAGATTATCGCCTGTATATCTACCGTTACATGCAGATCCCAAGTCTTGGAATATAAAATGAAAAGCATCTTTATGAGTTGTTGTATATGAAATGTTACCCAATTATTGCCTTTTTGGAACTGTGGCAGCTGTTACGAATGAAAGATGAAATTATAAGGGAATAATGAAAATTTAATGGAAGAAAAAAAATATTTGGTAAGGTTGTCATTTTAAAAGCAATTTCTGTAGTATTGAAACTTAAATGTGGTTTTGCTTCATATAACCGAATTTAACACATTGGAATGTCTTGTGTAGAAACGAACAATGTTTTTAAACATGCATTTCAGAACTGTTCTCTCTTCCTTAAATTATCAGGTTTTCTTTCTTTCATATACATTTGAATTCATAAAGCAGCTGTCACTTGTTAGCGAAAGGGCACGTCAAACTAAAGTAATTTTTTAAGTGTCCTCTAACTCTACAAGAATTGTTATGTTGGATATGAGATTAAAATAGTTACTTTGAAAGAAATACCATATTTTTTTGCAGTTATCGAATGGTATTACTGGCCCTAGTCATAATAGTCAGCAGCTATTGAAGCTTCTTCCATTGCTTGTTCCCACAAATTTTTGTGCTATGTTAAAAATATAACAGTGTTTTTAACTTATTTATTAAAGAGTCAACTTAACTTTTTACGAAAACTAGAAGCCAAAGATGCATTGTAATTTTTCCTGTGATCTCTTTGAAGATTGGGGCCACTTGTTGAAAACAGTTGTTGAACACTCTGCCAGCCTGAAATTTCTGCCTTACTAAAATGCTTGGACTACAGCATCTACCTTTGCCTTCGTGACCTGTTGGACGCACCAGGTCTGTTTTCTTCCAATACTGTGCAGGCACTATTTCTCCTGTACTGTCGGTTTAGATGAACTTCCAGGTTTTATGAGTTATGTTTAACATGGGTGCCAATTTTCCCTGTTAATTTTAGTGTTTATTAAATTTTGTGTTGACTTATTTATATTCACTACTCGTTCGTATTACCTTCCAAATAGATTTTTAATTATAGTAGATGGAAGTGTTGAAGCCCGTTATATCAAGATCTGATAGTTGTATCTCGAGTCATGCAAACGTCTGCTTCGGCAAACTCAGTCTCTGTTATATTCCAAATATTTAAGCATTTAACTTTTAACTGGTTAAACTATGAGCATTGAAAAACAAGTTACCGTTGTGAATTTGATAGAATTAGTTTTGTTTATTGTTTAAAGTTTGTAAGCTGAGGATCGCACTAATTAATTGATGGACCAAGTTAATGAATTAAACTGATCCTTTAAATAGCCACCTGTGAAAACATTGTAGTGCCGCATGTGGTTTGTATATGTACTTTAGTTGTACTGTGTCTTGCCTTTTATACTATACAATCATATATTAAAATGGATGTTTACTCGTGTGTTACTCTTAAAGTGAAAATAGAAATTTGTATTTTTACACTGGTCTTTATAAGAACTGTTTAAGCATTGGCCAGTATGCCAGAAAATGCACTCTTTCTTTTCACCAAAGATACTCGTTTTTAGCACTGTTAGTGCAGAAAAATGTTTGCAATACGATGTTTTAAATTTGTGCACTTTTTATGTTAGTATTTATTAAGATGCTTATATTGTGGCAGCAGACTTAAATTTTTTCTTTTACTTATGGTTGTGTATCTGGCAGTTGATTTATTTGTTTGTTGTTTGTTTTTCACTTAAAGAGTTAATATATTCGCTCTTCACTAGATGTTTTTAGAAAATTCTACCTCGATGAATGAGTTTTGCAATAACTTGATTTTATGCAATCATTCCTTTTTGTTACTGCCTTTTTGGAGGTTTTTTAATTACTGGTTTTGCATGCTTGTTAGTACTTTTCATCTTTTGTCTTATATATTGCTTTAACATGAAATGATCTCACATTACTTTGATAATTTATATATTCTAAGTAATTGTAATTTTATTACTATATTAAACTTATGTTTTAATGTTCGAATTGTTTATCGTAGTTTACTGTTTTTAACACTTTATTTTTTGACCATTTATTCATTAAGAATGGTCTTAGATCTATGCATATGTAGCACTTAGGGAAATTGTGAATATGTTCATAATTCTCAAAATAGCATTTTTGCATTGTAATGTAACATTTGTAGTGCGCTATGTCACTATTTGTTTTTAGAATTTCGGTTGATCAGTGTGTAAGCTTCGTAGCGCTCAATTCTGTGGAACAAGTTAACAGTGCTTTTTACACCATGTTTGAGCTATTTTCGGATAACAGTAATTTTTGTACAAGTCTTTTTATAGCAGTGATGTTGTAATAATTAAACAAAATCAGTTACATTGGTATTCAAGATTTTGGTGTTTTTAAATAATAGCCTTTTTAAACTGTTGTGCAGTATCTGTTTACACTCGTGTATTTAATTTTTTGCAGTAAAGGTTGCAAAATACAGTTTGGCACTGTTAAGAACTGCTGTCCGCAGTTTTGTGCCAAGAGAAGCACTGTGTATTTTTAAAGTTTTGATTTTGAGAGTATAATTTTATTTTATTTGCATATGGCTGACAAATTAACATAATTTTTTCAAAAAAATTAAATGCTGCTTGCACAATGTTAGAAGTTATTTTTGTATACTATCAAGACTATTTTTTCTACATGTTTCTGGCCTCAGTTTTGTATTGATTTTCAGAACACGACGGCCTTTTCTTTGTCAGCCACATGTTTAAGCTCAATTTTCATTGTTCTGAAATTTGACAGATTTTTTTTTGTGTTAAGTTAGTGGTTATGCTGTTTTGTTACTTTTATTAAATTTTTCATGTGTTGAAATCTTAAATGTTAAACCTAATATATATTTCATCATTAATCGACATATCTTATAAAAGTAGTAGTGTTTGTATTATATATATATATATATATATATAAGTGTGTAGACAAATTATATACCCTAGATGTTTAGTCATGTCAGCAAAAATGGCCAGGTTTTTTCCACTATGCAATGCTTCTTTTACTTTTCTATTTTATTTCTAGCCTTCAGAAAGAACAAATGTATTTTGCCTTGGCCGATTTTTGATAATCGTGTTGAATATACAGATCTGTTAATTCTCATGGTGGCTACTTTTGAAGCTGCAGTCTGTGTTACATGAAAAAAACCTTTCCCATAAAACACGTAGTTAAATATCCTTATAAATATATTTGTACTGAACTCACCCCCCAAAAGAAGTAAATGAAGCTTAATATTTTAAAATTGCATGTTATAAATCATTGTGCATGTATTGTGATTGGATATATCTTTATAGTGGTACAAGAGCTTATTACACATTTTTAGTGTACATTCCATTTTTTTAACTTTGTGAAATACAGTATTACCTGTGAATTCTGCCATCACAAGTAATTTGAGCAAATCCTTAATTTTTTTTTCTTTGCAAGTGTATATATAGGCTTCCAATCCAAAATCCCATATACGGTGCTCACTTTTTGTTGCCCAATTTTCTGGTGCTTAGTAGAAGTGTCACATTAAAATAATAATAATAAAAACTATAATCGTAGTAAAATATTTTCGTAAGCACACGTCAAAAGTTTGAATATTTAACTGCTTAGATATTGAAACTGAATCACTGTGTTTTTAATGTTTTTATCTTACTTAATCCTATTCTCTACCTATTCAAATGTTTTTTTCGTACTTTTTTTTTATTACAAATTGTGAAAATTTGATGCTGGCCGGAAACTGAAAGAATGGCCTTGCTTTCTTATAACTAGTCAATAAAGTTATTAATTCTGTTAAATTCCTACTCAGGAGTGACTTGTTTTGTTGTTAAAACCGCTGTTGATGTAATTTGTCTATTTAATATCGTCTTGCCACAACTCTTTGAAAAATAAGATTATAAGACTTATGCACATTCAAAGATCAACTCTAAGTGCCGTGGTAAGTGTTCTACCACATCCTTTTTCAGAATAAGTCATTTTTTATTCATTTGTTTGTTTTAACTTATAACATTTGAATTTTCATAAAGTATGTTTTATTGTCTTTCATATATTTGTTATTGTACTACTACTGCATTAAATAAAGTATTTTTTTTTTTGTTTTGCTGAAAAGTTGACAGTGTCTTTAACACTGGACTACTTTTTAAATATTTTTTTCTACAGTTTTAGCTTTGCAGCACTATTAATAAAATGTGAAATTAAATTGGTGTTTCGTCCTTTTATTTTTTGCAATCTTGCAAAATCATATTTTAAAATGTATATCAAAATGGAAAAAAAGTAGTACACTTCCGAGTGTCCGGCCTAATGTGGCGGAAGGATTGACCGGTTAACAAAAACGCCGGAGTTTTATGAATTCCTTTGTTTGTCTACCAATACCAGAAGACAAAGATTTTATAGCAAAACTCACTGTTATAATACGTATTTTCTCATTGAGTTTTAGGCTCTCCATTTATCTCAAGCCACATAGAATGTAAACGCGGCCCAGCAAATCATTGTAGCTGTTGCCGGTAACGCATCAAGTTAAACAGCACTGCAAGTTTCAAGAATTAGAGAAAAAGTAAGTTAAAGCATATAAACTGCTCGCATTTTACTATAAATTCTGTAATGCGCAACTTAAAAATAGGAAACATGAAAAAAACATTAACGTGTAAATCATATGCTTAATTTTCGAGAAAATTGGCTCAAACTGATTTTATTTTTCGCTGATAAACGATTACATAGATATGAGAAGGAAAACCCTAAAATAAGAGTCAAAACAAGAATTAGGTTTCGAAAAAGACCTTAATAGATGACAATAGACATCCTTAATAGGCGCTTTGTCTTCCTCATTTAATTACGATAAAGGAAAACTAGGCCGGATACTCGGGAGGGTACTGTATTATTTCAGTGGTTTACAGCAAATCTCCCCCCCCCCTCCAGATGTTAAATTATCTGCTTATTTGTATAAAAATGAATATTTTTGCATACATTTACGTGCATTTTTAAGCCCTCGAACAAACCTATATTCTCAATAAACCTATATATTCTCGATCATTTAATAATAAAATTATAAATTTTTAACTTATAGAAATAAAAAGTAGCCTTAAAAACAAAATTTCTTTGGTATCAGTAAACAAATTATTTTTCACAAAAGTGGAAAATGAAAGCATAATGCAGTCGTCTACTTCAAAGCCTCTTAAACTGAAAAGTGCATAGAACGATATTGGGGTTCAGAGAACTTTCACAAAGTGATCTTTTATATTCTTTAATATTTATAGATAAAAGTAGTTCAGAATACCTTGAAATAAACATTTTTTTTAAATTAAAATTTGCTGAATAACTATTGGAAGTTGAACTTTGTTTTATTTATCATTAATCAAAGCTTAAAGTGAATCCCTATTGGAAAATTGAAGAAACCCTGATATATTCATCGCATATTTCTAAACTAATTTGCTATTTAAAATCGCGATGAATTACTAAATACGATTATAATAAATACTTCAGAAAAACGATTCTTTCCCCTTATTGTATACAAATAATTGTTAATGTTCAATGTTTTTATTGTATATGTTAAATATTTAAGATTTTTCCGTGTAGAATAGTAAAAGAAAAAAAAATCTGTATGTGCAGGTTAAAAATGTGTAAACAGCAATAAAAAAAATTTAGTGAATCCCACCTAATGTATTTTTTATATACTCTTAAATATTACATAAATTCACAAAGTTTCTACGGAGTGTTTCTTCGGCTTTGTTACTTGTGCAACGGAACTGCTTCGTGAATCGTAATTATTAACTCAACTTTCGAAGGAGAGCGAGGGCTTGGTAAAATTCTGACAGAACAATCATTGAAACATTTCATCAGTGAAGCAACGTGACCAAATATGGCTCTTACGCCATAAAATACTACACAACGAATTAAGCTATATTTCATCATCCCCCCCCCGCTAGTTTTTTGTTATTACTGTAAGCTAACTGAAAATGAATAATACTACGATCATAAATGGGAATTTTTTTCTTTGAACGAACGTTTTATGAAACGTTTGTTAAGAGTAGCTGGAATTTTTCTTCCCTCCCCAAGCTTTCCGGTCCGGCATTTAAGCTAACTACATTGCCCTTGAAGTACGCTTGTATCAATAGACAAGGCAATGAAGCGGGCCAGACAAATACTTTGTTTACTATCGAATAAAACTTTGTCATAAGCACACCATTTATTCTGAGCAATTCCAGCTGTTCCTATTTCACGTTTGCTGAAAGATATTCAAGTCAGTATAAAAAATATTGTAGATCAACAGACACCCTTCCCCCTCCACTTTGTAACAGCTTAACAAATAACATAAAAGTTACTTTTCAGCTCTTCCTGCGGCATCATAATTTACATATTTTAGAAAATAGGCTTTTTTTAATTGGCTGCCGAGTGTTATTGTTGATAAACTTATTATCCCAACCAGTGGAATGAAATTGTACTTAGTCCAGCTTTTCCTATTCTTATCCCCAATGATAAATATTTGCTATTTTGTTCAAGAAAGGAGAAACTTAACCTAATTTAAAAGACTCTTAAATTATGAAGAGAACTAAAATTCATTAGGAACAGTTTTTAAGTAAAATCGGGCACTCTTTCTTGGAAATGGGATCATCAACCCAATTAGAATCGTCTTTCAGAACACCGTGATGCACGTGCAAATCCTTTTGACACAAATATTACATTAGTAAAATGTAACGAAAAGAATATGGAACTCAGAATTTCACTCGTTTGGTTTTTTTTATTAAGAAGAACAATGCAGTTCAGTAATTTTAGCAAAAGCAACGATAACTATTATCTATTTTACCAAATGTCTTTTCTCCGGTACTGATTCCTAATCCAGCGTATCTGCCAATTTCAGATTTAAAGTAGAAATCGAATACAACCCTTCTGGGATTCAATACAGTAATTCTGCGATTCAATACAGGAAAGGGAAGACGTGTTTTTAGATAGTGATACTCAAAAAATAAGGGAAACTTTTAGAAGACTGATTTTCAGAATATAGAATCAAGTACTCCACATGCAATATTTTCCACTGCATTCAATTCAAAACTAGTAACCTTTGGTGAGTAGTTGGTTCGCTGAACGTATTAAAAATAAATAATTCAGTTAAAACCATCGAGATTTAAAACTTAGTCGATTATCAAAGTATTTATTAGTTATTTGAAAAGTATTGAACTTACCGAAGGGAAGAAAATTTTAAAAGTTTTAAGTGCGCCAACACACAATGTAGTCAAACATCATTTCCATGAAAAAGAATACAAGATTCAGAAAAGATAATCAAAATTCCTCAGGAAAATAAGCGAAATTTCTCAATAACATAATTCATAATTAGTCGGTTATTAATTGCATTGAAGTTGATTTATCTGACCTTACTCGTTCTCAAATATTGGTGCTCGTATTCCAAGCACCATAGTAACAACAACTTAAAATCAGTTTTTGTCTCCTATGTTTTAACAATATCCTTATAATAACATCCTAAATTGGCGGGATGGTTAGATGAAAATGTCAAATGCAAAAAGTTTAAAAATATTACATCAAAGAATTTAAATTTTTCGAGTAGCAAAAATATTTTTAATAACTCTACTTTTCAATTTTCAGTGTTTTAATCAAGCCTGTCAGGAATTTTGCAATTTTCGATATCTGTATTGTATTACTGGAATCGAATGAACCTACCGAATAAATTTTAATAAATGTTGCAATTGGTCCAAATTATTATGATTGGAAAGATATTTTCCACCATCTTAAAATGCAGAAAAATAATCTTCAGGAGCCATTATTGAAAAATTGTAAAATGTAACAATTTTTTTAATTGTCTAGGCTTCCAAAAAAATGACATGTATTCATTTCAAAGAACCCATTTTGATACAGGTATATTTTGAAGTTTATTTGTCTGTTCTGTAACTTACTACTTAATATATGTATCTTTCTTGGTTATACAGACTGTCAAAAATGGTTGGGACACACTACAAGTTCACAGATTTTTATCATAACATTTTACTTAAATGTACAAATGAAACCAAAAGAAAGAAATGAACAATATTTTTGATATATACTAATCTTAATAATTCAAACAAAATTCTCATACAATGTAATTACGGTTATAATTGAAATTAAAAGAAATCAAGTAAAAAAACGTGCTCAAAAAAAGTATTGAGACACTTCCGAATAAAATAAGAAAAACATTGCAAATTTAAAAGCTAATATCTTTTTAGACCATCCTTGCTTATTATGACCTCTAATAGTCTATTTGAGCATGAATTGGACACATTTTTTGCAAAATGATCCGTCGATTTTGGCCCACTCTTTACCAATTGTCTTCTTAAATCGGAATGGAGCATTTGCGCTCCATAAATTATTCCCTACCCCTGTTGCATTTTAGGTTTACTGAGATTCGGATCTTTGGCAAGAAAACTTGGCGCGCATCTAGAGGGTTGACGTTTAGTTTTGCATAGCTGCATTTCCGGTCGGGCTAATTGGTGATAATGGAATAGTGATAATTTTTGTAAAAATTTTATTTGATCTTGAATTTATGAGATCCTGTACATACATTTATCTTATTCATATATCTTGCAATAAATGATAATTAATTCTATTATTAATAGAAAAGTAAGACTGTTTTTATCAGAAAAATAAATAGCGGAATTAAATGCATTTAAAAAGAAGTAAGATATAAGATAATTTATAGCTGTTTTATTTACTAATATTTAAACAATCTGATATTTCTGAATGAATTTTCTTGAAAATCGCTATTATCTATGCTCATAAAAGGGGAAAAAATGTATGTGTATGTATATGTATTACAATAGTTCACTTAGCAATATCTTTATTAAGAAACTAGCCGCCTTTGGTGACCAGTAGTTCGCCAGTATAAAAGATCTCTAAAATTTTCAAGTTTATTTTATGTAACTTGATCTCTTAATAGCTTTTTCTGCAAAATATTTAGCTATCAAAGTTTCAGATTTTGATAGTTATATAATTCAGTCATACTATTATGTAGGCCTTAAACAGTTCTGTTCATTGTATTACTTACTAATTTCTGTCAGAGTTCATAAAATTTGCACATTAAATCAGAGTGGAAATGTTAAACTGCAATTAATATAAAAACATTTTTTACTGAAACCAAGCACATCTTTTTTTGAATGTGAAAATTGAATGTAGAGTCGCTCAGCATTGAAGTTGTATATGCAATGCAGAAAATTTTTTGTAATTTATACAATATCTTAAAGAATTATTCAACAAAAATTTCTCTCATTCATCGTAAAATTCAATTTTTATTTTTACTTTTAAAACATTTAAATGATGCAAATGAAAATATTTTATTTGAATTCAGTCAATAAATGTTCTTATGAAAAAATTATGAAGTTTAAATTTTACACAGTCCTTTTGTTCTAAGGAGTCATATTCTGAGAAATACTCTTGACACTTCAACTCTTAACTCAAGTTCAATAAATATATTTTCTATCTTCTGCGATCAAATCTGTCAGTTTTTACATATCAATATTAGAACAATCAATATTTTCATAATCATAAGCCAATCACTGTTGAGAAATCCCAATAAAAGATTGGCGTATCTTCTTTGAAACGGACTATGAAGTGTTCTAAAATCGCCAATTTTTACAGAAGAGTGATATTCAAATTTCATAAATTATTTAGTTTTAATGAATGATTTAGTTTATTGAAGTTCAAAGATTTTTATTTAACCCTTAGCGCTCCGAAAAGTAATTAGATGCATAAATATTTGCCGAATAAGAGAACTTGTTCATTGTTCCGAAAAATTAATATATATGAATTTTCCCAGAAAATTAATCTACATATTTTTACCACTCGTAAGTATTTTTTCCAGTCAAAATTTCATAAAATAAATAAATAAAATGCCAAAATGATGCACTGCCTTGAATGGTTCCTGAGAGGAGAGATCGAAGTGCTAAGTGTTAAAATATTGATGTCTCAAAAAAAATTGTTAAATAAGATTCAAAGGTTAATGTAAAAGGATTACAAAGGGTAATGTAAAGGACCTATATAAAAATTTAAAATTCTTAATTCATCGGAGCATTTATTGACTCAAGTAACATAAAATATAATTGTTTAGTTCATTTAGACCATTTTGTTAGTAGATGCGTGCCCCTGATTAAAATTAACTGATGGGCGCTGATTACAGTGATTATCTAATAGATATATTAAACCATGTTTGCTTTAAATTTAATTATTTGTTTTAATTAATACTATAGATATTGTAAAAGGTCATAGAAATCTTTTCCACCATTTACTTTTTAGAAAATATATTTCAAATGTTTACGCTTCACACAGACACTTGCTGAAATTTACACTTTTATATATTTAATTTACAATAATAGTTTATTTATTTTTTTTAATTTGAACTTCTGTCAATGTGATGGCAACAGGTTGATAAAAGCTAATTTTTTTCCCATTGACGTGCTCTTGCAGATTAATTTTTTTTTTTTTTGTGCGAAATACATTGTTGAAAAATACCAAGTCCTACCAAGTTATTTAATTGAATCTCTCAAACTTTTTAAAAAGTTTTAGTCACATACAAATAAACAAAAATTGCGGATAAGCTTTCAGAAATGCGGAACAGTTTTGACTATGCTGAATGTCAGAGACAGAAATTTTTGCAGTTAGTTTATTCTTTCTTTATTTATTTTTGTTAATACATATTGTGAAATATTGAAAAAGAATTATTTAGAAATTATATTCATTTTTTTTTAAATTTCTAATGCCTTTTTATTATTTTCATATTTTTTTATGTAGCCGTTTAGATGTTGCATTTAAATGTTGTTTCCGGTACATTGGATTATGTATAGTTAAATCTTATAGTAAATAAGATAGAACGTGAAGTAGTATATTTCAGATTTAAAGGAATTTCAGTAGTTATCAACATTTTCTTATTGAAAATATGTTTTTTTTTTCCTCCTGAGAATTAACCAGCATCTGTTTTATTACCGGCTACCACATTAATATGATTCCTATCATTTATTTTAGCCAGCCAAAAAGCTTATTATTTTGCAAAAAAAAAAAAAAAACTTATTTGAACAGCTTTAACGTAAAAAAATACATTAGCTCATATCAAGTATCAGCTTGTGGAATACATATACATAAAAGCATACATACATATAGAAAGAACTAAACATTATTGATATCCATTTGAATTTAAAGCCCTTTCTATGTACTTTTTTTCATTTTGTTAAATGAAGTTAAACCGTAAGAGATATAAAGATTAAATCCTCATAAAACTAAAAATTATAATTCATTTTATTAGATTAAATTTGTATTATGCACATCAGAATTGTAATTTATATAAATGTCTTCCGTGTGGGAAAATTATAAACGTATTCCTTTTAATAAATACATTTTTAAAGCAAATTTCTCACACTTTATATTTATTATTTTCAACACTCGTCTGAAACGTGGTAAGGATCATCAGCATTTTTCTCAAGGAAGTTTCGTTTCGTTATCGGAGACAAGGAGTGAGTTGATTACCATTTGGCGTACATTGTAAAATCGCCAAATCATACATGCAAAGATAAAGTTTATAATGTGGTAGCCTTTCTTGACACTTGAGAGGAAAGGGGGAAATTTATTGAGCGCAAATACCATACAACCCTTAAATCCTGCTTGTTAGAAATTTGATATTCTTACAGTTTTTGCTGCAAATAATTCCACGCATGCTCAATGTGATTAAAGTCTGGACTTAGTGCGGGAATATTAATAACACTAGGACAGTGGTAAAGGGCCCATAACTTGCAAATATCAGCAGCAGGTTTCGGGTCATTATCTTGGTACAGTTTAAAAAGTCTTGAGATTCCCAGCTTGTTCGCACTCTGCTTTAAATTTCGCTTGAGAATATCAAGATAGACATATTTATTCATTATATCATCAATAAAATACAAGTTCCGGACACCAGTGCTTACCATAAAATCCCAGACTATTTGATTGCCACCTCCATATTTGATGGTAGGCCGTGCATTTTTGACATGCATTGCTGTATTTGGTTTCCGCCAAACGTTTTTCTTGCCATCCGATCCAAAATTGTTATATCAGCTTTCAACAACAAAAATTACATAGCATATCATAGGAAAAAACATTGGTAGTTGTTCCAATATGATTTTTTTACCAAATTTTAGAATTCACTCAACATTTCAAAGGCAATTTCGATACAGTTTAAAATACGAGGTAAGCTTGGAAGCATTTAAATGTATTAGCTTAATGTACTATCTTTATTTTTTTCATATTATCATCTAAATTCCTTGATCATACCTGAAAGCTATATACGAAATCCAAGTTTAAAAGCTAATGGAATTAATTCAATTCCTGTTATACGTATTGTTAGATGATATACCCGGGATTGAAATTCTTTTATGCGCGATTTTTTTAACGTAAAATCTATTCTTCTATAAATATTATAATCTGTTTATCGTCTACAGTCCTGTATTTTTGCAGCACTATATCTATCTATTTTCAGTACTAATATAACAAAATTCTTTTATACTCTGAAATGTTTTTTTTAATTAAGATTAAAATATAAATTAAAGCAAACGATTTTAAAAACCGCGATAACTGGTTTTCGCCATAAGTTTGAAATATTTGTTATATTAGTCCTGAAAATTTTGTTCACAAATGCTGAAATATAAGAACAGTTTAAAGATAATTTTGAGAGAAAATTAATTAAATAGTGAATTATTCATTAATAAAAAACTTGAAAATGGATCAAATCAAAAGTTTTCCTGATGCAAATTGTTAATTCTCTCTACATCTGAAATTTTCTCTCAGAATTTTACTTATGTGTTTTAATAACAGTTTTTCTTATACGTATTCTTGTTCATCAACACCAAAAAAATATTTAATTTGCTCACGAAATATATACTTTCCAGGCCTCCGTCTGATTTATGTTTTATTGCAGTCATCGTTAAATCACTACTTTAAAACAAACAAAAACTGCTTTCAACAAAATATGTATTATCATAAGAGGAAAAAATAATAATAATAGAGAAGTTCAAATTCGTAATGTTGCCTAGCAAAGGAGTGCCTATAAAAATATTTATTCCAAAATCGTTTGACTAAATTAATATATATATATATATATATCGATTGAAAAAGTTGCACAGAAATGAAATTGATTTTGTTGAAAAGGTAAAATTTTAAATTTTAAAAATAGTGTAAAAATATTTTTCTAAGATAATTTTTTTCCCGAGTTATTACAGAAAAGAGGCAAAATATGGGTTAATTTCTCACAGCTTGAAACATCTGCTTCAAGTTCAGCGAACATCTGTTTTATTTGCTTGCAAAAGCTTTATTGTTCCTATCTCCATGTGAGCGATAGACCTTTGTTTGCTTTTAGAAAAGTTAAATTATTATTTCAATGCCATGAAAAATAATACGAATAATACAAAAGAATAATTTAGTCTTAACATTGCTTAGGAAAGGGATATCTGCAAATCTCCTTATTTCCATGATCATCAGTGTTAAATTATTTAAAGAATTAATAAGAAATGGAAGAACAACTGTACAAAAATGAAATTGGTATTGATAAAAAACCAGCATTTTTAATATCTTGATGGCGTAATTTTTTTCGGACAGTTTTCTCTGAAGTTACATAAAAAAAAATGCAAAATATGGGTTGATTTCTGAAGTCGGATTCCTTGAGCCTGAAGCGGCTGCTGTTGGCGTATAACTATCAGTTTCATTTGCTTCACTTTCTTTAGTTATTTCTCCCAGTTTTCGAGATAAAAGTTTCTAACTTCCGAAATGTGCAGATAGGGGCGGTGCAGTCAGTTTTGGATATTAGTATATAGCTACTTTATTAAATGAAGATTTATTTGCAGATAGGAGCGGTGCAATTAGTTTTGGATGTTACTATATAGCCACTTTATTAAATGAACATTATGTCCACAGCACTAATTTTCTTCGTTCGATCATAATTTCGCTATATAAGGATATAACTATACACCTTGCATTTGTATTTAGCTCAATTTCTACACCTATAATTATTATTGATAGGTGATTGATCGTATTACTCTAAAGATTAATATCAACAACCCTATCTATGCAAATTTTTATTTTAATGTTACAAAACTCAATATATAATTTAGAAATTTTTTCAAAAAATAATTGATAGACAATTTACGCAAAGTAAATACATTCTACACACCTACCAAGAAACTATAAAATATATTTATTACTGTTAAATTGTATACTAAAATTTTAATAGAAATGTATTTTATAAACAATACTTAATATGTAGTCATATAAACTTATCTCTTCATGCGACTCATTTTTCTTGCATCCTTGTTGAATCAAATGAACACAGACTCTACATATCTCGCAATATCATCTTAAATTTCCTCTCCTATTTAAGTAAGAAACTTATATATCTGAATTGCAAAGTAAACAGATAAAAAGATTATCGTAATCTCCAAATACTGATTGTCGCCCCTCGCAGACTGATGGTGAATATTGCCTTCTCGATACTCCACTTGTAAGTTCTAGCCTAGATTTCACTCAAAATGCCTGTGTGCGTGTTGAGATCTGTCATGACTCATATATCCTGCTATTTCTCTAATATAGAAGTCGGAAGAACGCCATTGTAGTTAAAAATGCCAAATAACTCATAGATCAATTTCAGATCAAAATATTATTCCCTTAATTATTTTGTTTTCTAAACTATCTAAGCAGATGCAATCTTTGTTTTGGGGAATGTGTTTGTATTAATTCATTTAAGAGTTCATAGAATACCAGAGAAATTTCATGGATTCTACGAAAGACTTAATTTGGGCTTATATTTTAAAAATAGGATAATTCGACACAGGATGGTTAAAGGGTTAATATCACATATTAAACCTGATATACTCAATTTTATTACCTCAATTAGTTATTAGAAAGATCGTTATGCCACTTTTTGTGATAATAATAAGAAGAAGAAAATTAGAATTATGAAGTAAACAGACATCACAAAATTTTCGAACATTTTGAGTAAAAATGACAATCATTAAAAAATAAGTTTAATTCAAAATATTCAATAAATAACGCACAGTCTTGCAATAATAGCTAGGGAGTAATAATAATAGGTCAACAAAATTAAATTATACATTTAACGAGGAGCTATTATTCTTCTTAGTACTAAAAAAAGCAAAAACTTTTGAATAGTTTTATGAATTCAGAGTTCCAGAAGTGAATTCAGTTAAATATAAGAAAGTGCACGTTCACGTACTTTAAAGGCATCGAAAAAGTAGAATTTAGGTCTTAATAATTAACAAGGACTATGATGCGAATCTTATCAAAAAATGAATTTTCTCTATTTCTACCCTCCTTCTATTTTCAATTCAAATTTAACGTCAACTATTTATAGTAAATGCGATGAAGCAACAGAAGTTTTCTGAAACAAAATTCATGCAGCCTTAAAAAAAAAAATATTTTCCAGCTTTGGATTTTCGAAATATTTTTTTCAAGTAGGCTAGATTATTATAACTATACAGTAAATTTGTGTCGTCATCGAACTGAATATGCTAGATACTTTCAACAAATGCATGTTATCTTTACTGAAGTTAAGAAGTTCTTATTACATGTTATACAATAAAAATTCCAATCTCTAATATGATATTCGATGTCTTATCGAGATTGAAAGCCATAGCATTAAGTTCACCATAAGTGCGGATTAACTCCAAAATTTAAGGTTCATAAAATGAGAAGTTCAATGCAATGATCTTTAACTTCCTGTACAATTGCAAAATATCTTTAACTCATCTAAGCAAGAGGCCAGTTTGTATTTTTCCAGTGAAGAGTTCAATTCTAGTTCGAAAAGAAGAAAAAATTGTTTGAACGATCACTTAAAAAATTATTTGAATAATTAAATTAGAGTTCAGTGCTCGTATTATTATTATCGAAATAGATAACTGAAACTTTTATGTCACTTGATGGAAATGATTTTCAAAATTAAATTCCCATATGTTACTAACACAAAAGGTTGATAATCTGTCTTTTAACTTTGAGAAACTATAACCATCAAATTATACCATACTCACACATTAATCAAAAATGAATTTTGGGAAATTTAATCCTTCACGACCAGATAGTGGTTTGAATCCAGCATGTGATTCCATAGTGATTTTTCAATTCAGAACTATCCGCGCAAGCAAGAAATATATCAACGTAATAGCCAGTACAGCACAAAGTGAAGTTAATCTGACAGTTCACTTTTTATTATTATTATTATTTATTTGTTAAAGCTGTAGGATATCAAAATAAAAATGAATAAAATATTACTCTACGGAGAGGAAAAAGAGCTTTCATAGTATACGAAAAGTGAATGTTTTAAGATTAAATCTTTATAAAACATCCCTCCCCCCCCCCTTCAAAATGCATTGCTATTATACTGGAGATCATTTTTTATGAATAAGATTTATGTTGTAAAGAAATATAAGGGAAAAAAAGAGAGATGTAGTCTACTGCAGACGAGATCTTTGTATCGAAAGTTTATTAAGATATTTTGAATATAACCCAAAATTTTCTAATAAATGGACATATTTTGCCATACTCTGATATATAAATATATACTAAAGAAAAATTTATTTAATAGTTGAGTAAATATTAAAATGAAAGTTCGAATTGGTTATAACGAAGAAATTTTTTTTAAGAAGATAAAAATACAGTTTGAAAATTTAATTTTTGCTTTAAAGGTGAATTAAATTATACCAGATGTCTATAAGTTTCTTTATTTGTTTTTATCTATTTATTTATTGGCTTCATCTTAATTTATATAATCTTGTGTACCATCATAGATCAAACTGTACGAAGTGGTTATGCTGAATTTCCAACTAGCGAGATTGTAATGCAAATTAGTACTAGTTATATATATAACTACATGTCAATTACTACTTTTAATGGATAGCATGTTAAATTGTTATTGATGACCTGTAAGAAAAGTAATTCTTTATCAAAAGATTAATAACAGATATAAAAATCAGATTTCACGAGTTGCACCAGTTTTAAGGAAATAAGTGTTATTGGGCTGAAAACTTGGTTGTTTTATGTCTTTCTAAATAAAATACATTTTGTAAGTTTATATCTTTGTAATTATATTTTCATACTTCTGGAATTTTTGATACTTTAGCACCACCATTGGTCTAATTTCTTCAGAAGTTCATATCATTCAACCTCATATCGAAATAAGATAGAAATGATTAATAATACAACAGATCAACTATAGAGGTCTCCTCTCTCATCTGCACCTTTTTCCTTTAAAAATAAAAAGTATAATTTGGACTCATCAATAACAATTATTCTAAACTTAAAAGGCAATTCTGACCCCACCCCCTTTTCAAATAACGTTTCACATTGATTTTTCTGAAAGCATTTGTTTATTGGTTTATGTTATTTTATTTTTCATCTTATTCTGTAAGAATTGCACTCATTTAGCGGAGACAATGTTAATTTAAACTTTATTATATGTAAGAAAGACATTTCAGCCAATTATTGATTTTAATTAATTCATTCATGATTTTGAATCATAGCTGTTTAACAGACAAAAATATCATTTAAAAAATACATAACTGCTCTTGTTATCCGAATAAACTGTAAAGTTCATAGCATAAAAATTGTAATAGGGAAGGTTTTGCATCCTTCTGAAAAAATGAAAACGACCAATAAAAGACTTGCATCGATCTATAAAAAGAGATTGTATCTAACCTGTTTGTTTGCGTCTGATTCCAATAGAAAAGAGATCAACATTCGCGAACTGATCACACAATCCTCATTCCCAAATCTAAAAAAAAAAATTAATTAATAAAGATTAAATTATTTAATTTATTTAGGGCCGGATTACTCTATGTAGAAGCCCTTAGGCAATACCAGTTTAGTTTAGTTATATTAACGTCCCGTTTTAAAGCAACACTAAGGCTATTTTGGGACGGACCTCGTAATTTTGAACCGCGGTCAGATGACGAGGCCGACACCTGATCTGGCACCCCCCCTCCAACCTTCCACACCACACCAGCGGGAGAACGTCTGGTCCTGGTGGATTTAACGTTCACCAGACCCACTTACACGATGTTCTTCGGTGGAACCGGGTCTTAAACCTGAAAACCTCCCCTTCCGAAGCCGTGACCTTGCCACCTCGGCCCTTAAGTATTACTAGATTCGGTGCCCCCTTTTCCCATCCAAAATTCAAAAACTATATATATTTTGAAATCTTTATATTAATAATTTTAAAATGACACATATTGCGATAAATTTAAATAATAAAATATTTAATTACGGGTGCTTTTCAAAGAGCATTAGTTTCAGTATCTTGCATATAAAACAATCAAATTATTTTTTTAGATTTAATTTAATTACTAAATTAAACTTTCAAGTTTTTTTTTTTTTGAAACTCATTCTAAATATTTAAATGCAAAGCTAACAGTTTTAGTTTTATTTATATTAATGTCCCGTTTTAAAGCAACACTAGGGCTATTTTGGGACTGACCTCGTAATTTTGAACTGCGGTCAGATGACGAGAACGACAACCGAGCTGGCACCCCCCTCTCCACACCACACCAGCGGGAGGACGTTTGGCCCTGACGGATTTAGCGCGCAACAGACCCCCTTACACGTCGGTTCTTCGGTGAAATCGGATCTCGAACCTGAAACCCTATGGCTGACGAGCCGAGACCTTACGACCAGGCCACCGCGGCCCGCAAAGCTAACAGAGCTTTCAACTTGCGAATCATTCAGCGAAATGGGGGGGGGGGGGAATCCCAAGAATAATGTTTGGAAATTTTAATAATATATAATCTTAATTTGAATATGTTCACGTATACGATCATAATAAGTTACACGAAAATACGAAATTTAAAAAGCGCTGAAATTAACGTCTTCCAAAATTATGGGTCCCCTAACCATTTGTTGATTTTGCTTATTTGATAATGTATAAAGCAACCCTAAGTTCAAAGTTTTGGCATTGGCAAACGCAGAGAGCGCTTACAAATATCTTTATTGAGTGTTATTGTCCATTTTATAGGCTGCCTAACATAAAACATCTCAAAATTCCAGCCACGTTGAAATAAACAAATCGAACGTGAAAATGGAGTATTAATTTTAAATTAAAATAAAGTTTAATGCAAATATAATACAAAATAGCGAATTTAATAGATCGAAATGGATTCAGCATTAGCGGAAAATAAGAAAACCATTTTATATGGTATTAGCATGCTTTCTTCTGTTCCGAATGCAACAAAATTTGTCATTTATTAAATAAGTAAATATGTTGAAAAATTAATCGAAAGTTGGTACTATAGAGCAATAAGTTAATGGCACAATGAGCTACATTCAGTTCCGTCAACATTTATTGTAATGTGTTACAAGATTTTGTAATCCGTGAACTGTAACAACGTAGATAGTGACATAGACATCATTTTTATGCATGATGATACCTTATAATGCTTGTTCAATGAAAAAAGTATTTATACGACATTTACAGCGGCATACAGGATCGAATGTTATTTCACAATAGCTTGGCCCCCTATCTCTCCTGATCCATTTCATGCGATTTCTGTTAATAGCGTTTTTTTAAATTAAAAAACAATGTCTATCGTGCCTGACTTAAATATTTGCAGCTATGAAAAGTGGAATTCATTGCCATATTTTGGGTATCTGAGTAAACTAGGTACACCCTGCGAAAGAAAATAATGGCTTTGGCTATTATGGCACTTTAGTCTCTCAAATGGAAGAGATGGCGGCACTTTAAAGAAGTATATTAAACATTTATATGCTGTCATATTAAGCAGTGCTGTGTATAAATCTATTGAACAATTATTTGGGAGAACAGTACCACAACACCCTTTTTTGATAAATTTTTGCACTGAAAATTTTATTCAACAAATGACAAGAACATCATTTTAAAGATATATAATTTAAATATTATTTCTTTGAGATAGAAGAAATAGAAAAACATTCAGTAGAACTGAAATGAATTACTCATTTTTAGGAACACGGTTAAATATTTTTGATTATTAATAATACGCAAAACTTAATTAAGCTGTTTGACAATTCCAAGATTAATGCATTTGACCACGTGTGGTTGGAACACACAATTTAACCTTTTGTTTTATATTAATTAATTTCACAGTAACTTTTAAATTGCAGTTTTCCATTATTAGATAACTTTTGGAGAAGGATATACGCAGAAAAGAGGAAAATACTTTTTGTTTAGTTAATTCAATTAAGATATAAAATAATTTAATTTTTAACTTCAGCTATCATCTACTGACTGCTACCGGAACTACATTTATCGTGTCCTTGTAAATGTTATCGGGGAAAATATTATGTTAGGAAATTATAAACATTTGATTAATGCGGTACTTTCAAGTACTGCCATAATATAAAAGGCTAATAAACATTTCTACGAATTCCTACTCAACATACTTGAACTCGTACTTAGATAAAAATGTGAAAATATCTATAAATAATTGTAAGCGCCTTACTATTTCAGGTGGCACAGACATATGTAAGGTTCACTATTATTGTGAAACTTTTTAACATTAGTCTTTCGCAACGAACTGATTTGCTATCAGCAAAGGCGTTACTAAAAGCATACATGTAGTATCAAGAAAGTATAATTAATACCAAATATATATTTACGGTAATTATATATTTGTTACGAAAAATTAAACCAGATTAGATGATTTAAAAAATAACAGTGCAATGTTATTTTTTATGCTGCTTTCATAAAGAGTCAAATAATGGAATAAATTTCTTTACTGATGGAAAAAGATTTTGCATTCTTTTCATTTAAGATGCGTTTACAAAACTTTTCCAGGAAGTGCACAGATTTTTTTCTTCTTTCTATTTTAAAACTCTCTTAAGCTTAGAATCAGAATGGGAGAAGGAAAAAAAGAAAAAGAAAGTCCATAGTTAAAAATATTCGCTATTAAAACATAATGATTCTGATATACATGAAAGGGTTTTTTTTTTTTTTTTTTTTTTTTTTAATGAACGGGTTTTCACTTTTTTTTGCATTTACAGGGTGATTATACTATCACTATCTTCATTACATTATGAAAAGAATAGTTATTGGTTTGGGAAGCTTTATATCCTTTTACTTAGAGTCTCTTAGTCTGAAACTATTAACAATTTTTATAGTGATTTAAAAATTTTGCGTCATTTAATGGAGAGAAATTAATTGCTTAATAAAATCCGAGATCTTATTAAGACTCAAAGGGAAGCCATAAAAGTCGTAGAAGAAATAATTTTTTCTTTGATTTTCCCTTAAAAAGATCTTTTATAGTAAAAGGCTTACTTTCAAGTTGATAACTTGTATCTTTAAGTAATATGATTAATTATTGATAATCCTATTGATAATCATATAATTAATTGATAATCCACTGATTAGAGATCTGCACGAAATAAGATTGGAGAGAAGAAGTTCAAACATCATGTATTCAGAAAACATTTGTTGAATTCAATAAGGCTATTGGGCCGAATAGGAGGATGGAAATACTTCCATTTCAATAAAATAATGAATTAGTTTAGATTGTAAGAAGAATTACAGACCTGTCATTTTTCAAGTGCTAATTAACGCAAATTGAAAATTATAGTAATTTCCATGATTCATTGCCATTTTCATTTCTTCTATCTGGTCAGAAAGGTCTACTGTATGCTTAAATAGTTTTGGTTTGTAATTTAATATCTCGAGTCGGATAAGTTAACGATTAACACGTTGACTGAACTGACACAAGCTGAATTTCTTACAATGTAATTTATATGGGCTCACCGGTCACTGCCATGGCAGTCAAGGTGTTAAAATATGTCGGATTTGTGAAGGAATAGTTTCAAAATTCACACTTATATAATCCTATAATTCGATTAGCACAGCATGATCAATAGAATGGAACGAAAATGGCCTTAATTTTTTTTTTTTGTAATAGTGCGGAAAAGCTCCCTTTTAGGTTAAAAAACAATACATTAAATATTACATTATCTTGAGGTGCCTCAAAGAGCTTGAAATTTGTAAAAAAAAAAACTAAAAAAATGCGATATTTTTAAAATGAGCCTTTAAAATTTTTTCTCATATTTTAGTTTGGTAATAGTGCGCAAAAGTTGCCTTTTAGGTTGAAAAACAATTTTTAAAAATTTGATTGCCATATTATATTACCTTAAGTTGAAGCAAAGAGCCTGAAATTAATTAAAAAAATGGAAATTTTTAAAATGTGCCTATAAAAAATTTTCTTATAGTTTGGTAATAGTGGGGAAAAGTTAGCTTTCATATTCAAAAAGAATAAAATAAAATTTGGTTGCAATACAACAATATCTCGAAGTGTCGCAAAGAGCTTAAAGTTTGTAAAAAAAAAATTGAAAAATTATAAATTTTGATAAAATATTTTTATGAATTTTTCGTTCATATAATGAATGCTACAAAAGATGATTTTAAATACATATATAAGCATTACAACAGGAAAATTATTAATTACAAGATATAATAATAAGAAAAATATTTTTTATGTCAAAATTTTGCGCTTTTTACTTCTGTATCCTTAATTATCACAAATGTTACAGTTGCAAAATGTTTTTTTCTACTTCATAGGCACATTAAACTGTTTTTTTTTAAATAAATTTTTGAATAATCAAATTTGAGTCAATTTTTGCTCTTGTGTATCCTTCTCTTGCGATTGAACCACAGACATTTTGAGCCGATTCGGCCACCAGTTCTACAGATCTTTCCACTGCTTGCATGAGACAAGGAAGCCGGGGAAAGTCGATAACCGAGTCCAGTTACGTCTTTTTCAAGGCATATGACCATGTCGATGTAATGCTTTGCATCGAAGTTTATCTTTGGAGAATTAAACTTCCAGACTGCCTTTACTTTCTGTTCTTGCTTTTAAAACACGTCGTAAACCATGTTCTCTTTGAATTTTGCATTCGCCAGTTAGCATGGACAAAAGGATATTTTCTGAAGCAGTAAAGTACCCATTTCTTTGAATATTTTGGTCTATAAAGTTCTTAAGATCGTCAGAGAGATTGCGTGAATATAAGATAAGGTTAAAAAGTGTTTGGAACCACAAGTATATGAAGGTTTTAATATTAAACCACACAGGCACTTGGTAGTTTTATATCGTCTTGTCTATTTGATGGATCAAGTTGGTTTGCCTCTTTTTGTAAAGAATACTGTTGTTCTTCCGCGTTGCCATTGTCGCCAGTAATCGTTTCTGATACACAAGTATTTTCTGTCCCTTTTTGATTAAACTTAATTAGTCTCTGTAGTTCTTTGCTCTTTCTAGCTTGTTTCTTCCTCAAAGCGTTTGTGGTAGCAATATCAATATAACCTATAGCCATTTTTCTTTTAGAGCGTTGATCGTTTAAAAACTTTTGTTCCATAACTGGCTCTTTTATTCTTTTTATACAAGTCAGCAATATCAAATAAATGTTTAGCTTCTCTAAATTCTGTGAGGTTGGAATCAATCTTATATGAACATTTTCTGCTTTTAGACTAATAAATTCCTGTATTTAGCATGATAACCTGTTATCATTTGTGAAATTCTTTTGCTAGAAGCAACGAAAATAGAAGCTCTTGGTCATATTTGTTTTATAATGGGAACTAAAGTGTCACATATTTCACTTACAGAAGAATCCTTCTCTGAAGTAATTTTGAGGTTACGCCTTATATAAAAGTAAGACTTCATAACAGATTCGTAAGTAGGGAGTTCAACTTCCAGCAAATCACTAAATTTCCCAAAAATATAGCGCTCCGACATTTATCTTGTTTTCACTAATTCAGACTGAGCCAATTTTACTCACGGCAAAGCACACAGCGCACAAACTAATAAATCAGTTACGTTAATCAGTTACACAATAGGAGGAGCGGAGACACAAACTCAACAAAGCCAGGATTCTCGGATTTGAAACCAGGCCTGTTCTAGTCACCGCACACAGACAACCTTACCTTAATAACAACCACTCCGGCGACGACTCATTGTCATACCAATGCAATTGTAAAACTGTTTTTATATTCTATTCATATGACAACGCCTGTTTAGAGCTTTTTATTTCATAATCGAGGTACGCAAAAATCCTTAAAAAGTTGCAAAAAAATGTGTTTTTATGGAACTTTAACGTCCTTGCGGCACCTCAAGATGTACTCCAATATTATATATTTTTTTATTTGTCTTATTTATACCAAAAGGTAACTTTTCCGCGGTATTACAAATTAAAAATCAAAAGTTGATTGTTTCGTAAAAAACTTTAAAATGTATCAAAAATTTCAATTTTTTGAAATTTTAACCTCCTTCAAGATCTACTCCAATATTTTTATAATTTATTTTATCTACACCAAAAGGCAACTTTTCCGCACTATTACAAATTAAAAATCAAAAGTTGGTTTTTTCGTTCCACCCTAATGATCATATCTAACTTTTGTATCCTTAAACCCAAACTACCACTACCTCAGACTATATAACTCTAGCATTAAATTCTGCATTCAAAGGAAGCAACTGAACATCGACAATTCTTTCAATTAATAGTTTTCTTCTTTTTTCGTATTAATCACGTCCTGGTAATAATTTTGCTTACTATCCTTTACTCAAATAAATATTAATGTAGTCTAAATGAGTAGCAATAGCGACAATCGTAATTTGGAATACAGCGTTAAATTAAATAAATAATTAAACTGAATCGATAGTGAATGCTGCTCTGTCGACTCAAAAGTTTTCGAATGTTTCTCCTAATTCGGTTCTAAATTACTAACAAAAAAAAATACAATAGGGTGTTATGAGATTACATCCCCTGTCCCCAAAGTTAAGCCAAAATTTTCCATTTTTTTTTAAGTCAGTGTACTTGTTCGTGCTTATTATCCTTTAAAAAAGCATGTGGCAACACTTTTTTCCGGTTTCAGAGGCTCCAAATTTCAGCTACTTTCTCAGTCATACCTTTCCTATTTGTACACAAAACCGAAAATATTTTTGGCTAGTTATTTTATTGTGTTTGTATTAAATAATCGGAATAATACCTTAAGAAGATTGAAGACTTATTTCAGGAATGTAACATAGAATAATAAACTTACCTCGTTGGCACTTATAAACATATAATATAGATATAAATATTAATGGAGCGCTTAGTAAATTAGGTTAAATGAATTCATCAAATCGTGTGAATATTATGCTATCATTTTCTAACTTGTTCACTTTAATGTTAATGTATTTTGCAGTAACATTTAATAATAAACAAAAAGAGATGCTATTTTCTATTTCATCATCGCCAGATCTTCAAATTAACACATAGATTTCCCCCCCCCAGTCTACTCAAACTCCTGATTATTAAGAATTTAAGATAATAGATTAAGAAGGCACCTTCGTTCACTCCATTAAAAGTTGAAGATGTCATGGCGATACAAAATATTTTGACTTCATCCCCTCCGTCAATCAAAATCTCGGATTCGCCATAGTTTAAGATAGAATGTTGGCATTTTGGGTTAATAAAAGAAAATGGATTAAAATGTGTGATAACTTCAATTTATCCGCGTTCGAAAAATAATTATTTTCTAAACTCTTGGACTCGGATATTAGTTTAAATTCTCAGTTGCGCGGGTTTTCGGTTCCCACATTCTTTAATCTGCGCGCTAATAAATTGAATGCGAATTTTGCTAGAATTCTAGTGAAATTCCCTTTGAAAGTTATATAAGCTCACAATACGTCTCCGCACTATTTTCCCCCCC
Source organism: Argiope aurantia (assembly GCA_026543865.1). NCBI lineage: Eukaryota > Metazoa > Arthropoda > Arachnida > Araneae > Araneidae > Argiope > Argiope aurantia. The sequence continues at coordinate 269,620 of JAPMOR010079994.1, read as the reverse complement.
TACTTCTTACCTTCCTCTTCAACACTGGTCATGATTCTTACAAAAAAAAAATAATAATAATAATAATAATATATAAAAATTGGATGAAGAACAACAGATATTGTCAAAGAACTCCTCGCCTGCTTCTCCTTTAAAATATATATATATATATATATATATATATATATATATATATATATA